>CM055829.1:27648327-27694636 GCA_029582265.1 Zoroaster sp. YZ-2022 | reverse complement strand
TAAAGAAAAACAAAGGACCAACCTGTGAAGGTTCATGACGAAACAGTGAAAATGTACTTATCTCCTGAAGACGATCTGAGCATACTGATCGAAACGTTGAGTTGCAACCTCCAGTTCTTTTCAGAACTAATTACTACTCACAGATTTTCACATGGTGTCACCGCAATTAGTCTTTTACTTAATGCATTTATTTTTGTGTGTGTATTTATTTAAGATAT
Organism: Zoroaster sp. YZ-2022; assembly: GCA_029582265.1. Lineage (NCBI taxonomy): Eukaryota > Metazoa > Echinodermata > Asteroidea > Forcipulatida > Zoroasteridae > Zoroaster > Zoroaster sp. YZ-2022. Next base: position 27,694,418 of record CM055829.1, on the reverse strand, counting down.
AGAGTACTCTTTCCTAATACGAAGTGAAATTTTACCTTTTTCTTTTAAATGAGAGCATAAATAATTACTTATAGGCTAAAGAATTACCCTCATAACCTTTTTTTCATAACCGATATTATCACACTTCAACATAGTTTCTCTCTTGTGATTGGTTGAGAGCGTGTGACATGATATTCGCTATTTTTACTGTAATGCCAAGCAAACAAGGAAAGACTAGCCCATGGCAACCAATGAACAAGTTAATGAAAGTCATGTATTGGTTTGATTTATTGTAGCAAGTCTCTTAATAAATTGTACAGAATCTATGTATGAGGTGTTATAAAACAAATATTGACTGTTTTCCCTCGTGGTACAGTAAAACTAGTCTCTCTCGTTGATCCCTAGAGCGTTATTAAATAGAACGCTTAGAATGTATCTAAGCCCACAGTAAAATATTGAAAAAAAAGGTATTTTTTTGTTTTGTATCTAAGCCCACAGTAAAATATTGAAAAAAGGAAATTTTTTGTTTTGTATCTAAGCCCACAGTAAAATATTGAAAAAAGGAAATTTTTTGTTTTGTATCTAAGCCCTCAGTAAAATATTGAAAAAAGGGTAATTTTCTCTGAACTCCTTTCGTCTCGAATTTAGACAAGCCTGAGATGCAGTACTTGTGCGTACACAAACGTTTTACATGTCAACATTTTGTTTGAGCTTCAGGAACATAACGAGTGGTGTTTCTGAAAACATTAACATTCCATGATAAATATACTACTCAAAACAATTCAGGGAACACCGGAATAATCTCAGTTAAAGCAAGATCATTTATTTCAGATAAACACAATGTTTCACAGAATTGATGAGAAACAACTGCACAATGAAACAGATAATAAAGGATGCATGTAGTGATTACACATTTCATGACATGACTACTGAAAGAGAGAGGGGGTTGCAAATGAATATCCTGGTTCATGGAACATTTCAAACCTATTTGATGTTAAAAATCCAGTGTTCCCTAAATTGTTTTGAGTAGTATATAAAAACCAAACGAAACTCGTGTTATTGTTTGTTTAGATCCTAACCATCATATCAGTTGACAATCAATCAATATTCTGTCCCATCCAGCCCGTTTGCAGTCATAACACCTGGATTAATTCCTTGTAAAAAGATACTGAATAACAATGTAAGCCTATATCATTTACTGACTACAATGGACCAACCTCGCAGTGCTTCCACTTTCAAGGAAATTTCCTTATTTTAAGGAAATTTTGAAATGTTTTGACGCTCTAAGGAAATTTCTGAGGAAATAAAGAAATCTAAGGAAATGCCGTAAATTCTAAGGAAATTCTAAGGAATGTTCGTAAATATTCGATATTTTTTTACGAAATAATGTTGCATAAAAATTAACACTTATTATACCCACTCGGTCAGTTTGCGCTGTATAGCATTGACGCAGATTTGACTAGGCACGGCACAAACAACCCAGTTGCCGGCCGCATGTTAGGCACAACCATGGGCTAGTCTAAGCATGACGTCAGATTTTCATGCTACCTAGGCTGGCCTACGCACATGTATGTATGTCTGGTAAGTGACCACCGCGGGCTCGCATTTAAAGAATTAACGTTACACAAGGCTGCAGGTCACCAACTGATGGGGAAGGCGTGCAAAAATGCTTATTTTCCCATGAATTGACTTTCCATTTTGAAAGGTTTTGCGCTTTTTTTCAACAGCATGCACTTCTTATGGCCTACTGCAACTTTCACATATGCAAACTGTGTATGCATACAGGATCTAATACACTTTTGATGATTTAAGTAAAACTAAGGAACATTCGGAACAAAATCTAAGGAAATCTAAGGAAATGTTTCTGTAAATCTAAGGAAATGTAGATTTGAAAAGTGGAAGCACTGCAACCTCTGGGCTTCCCGTATATTTAAATATAATATAATGTTTGCATTGGCGGATCTAGGAGTGGTGTGGGCCCCAATGTGCCCTTTTTTGGCAGTGTGCCCACTTCTTTTTTTCCCAGTGTGCCCCCTTTTTTGAAAGCCTGGATCCGCCCCTGAATGTGTGCAACCTCATGTGCATGATGGTTAATTTCCATATGCTGCTACTAACATTGGTCCTGTATGCTTCAAATAATTGCCTGCGATGGTTTGTACATAGGGGTATATTCATGATACCAGAGTAACTAAACAACTGCACAATTAAACAACCTCTGGCCGGGGAGAACAGTTTTAAGGCAAAGCGACCGGGCGCCACACGGGTGGAAAACCGAAATCATCACTTCGACCATCTCGTTTCCCTTAGCCCTTCATTTGCTTTTGCTCTTACTTCCTTTACTACTCTTACTTCCTTTACTACTCTTTTTTCCCTTACTATGGTTCTTACTTCCCTTACTATGGTTCTTACTTCCTTTACTACTCTTACTTCCCTTACTATGGCTCTTACTTCCTGTACTACTCTTACTTCCCTTACTATGGCTTATGCTTCCTTTACTACTCTTACTTCCCTTTCTATGGCTTATGCTTCCTTTACTATGGCTTTTACTTCCTTTACTTTTGATCTTGCTTCCCTTACTATTGCTTTCACTGCTATAGCTTTCACATGAGCTGCTCAACACACAAATACAAATACGCTTATAACTTATTAGAACCATTTTCCGCTTACAGGGTTAGCGAATCCTTAATTACAGTATACATGAACACAAACCGAAATTTCTAGTTGACCTGTGGTATCGATCGCTTACGTTAAGCACATAATTATCTGCTTTTAGTAAGCACTGACCTTTCGCTAACGTTAAGAAAAGCCATACAATTGGGTACTGGTGGGTTGACGCCAGTGCGATCATGATGAGAAGTTAGTAAAGGAAATAATCATTCTGCAATAATGTATGTGCTCTTATTTGGGGGAAAACACTTTACATATAGTGTGTGGGTTTGCGGGGCCTACCATGCACCCCCCCCCCATAATCAACCGCTACCGCTATTTTTGTTTGTTTTTGTTTTGTTCCTTTGGATGTCCTAAAAAACGGGAAAAAAACAGAACATTTTGGGTTGCACTACTATCTCTTCTGGCCCACTATTTTTTGCGCTCATAATGAGCCGAGCTGATAATTCTTAGCACTAGGGGTGGAAGAAGACCGAACATCTCGCCATTAATCCATCATGCTTTGACCTATTATAATGTAACTTGGTACAGTTAATGTTCAGTCATATGTCGTCATGGTGACGTTATCAGTTGTCATGAAAACGACTGCTAGAGGGCGCTATAAATGCATGTAGGCCTATATTATGCATCTTTTAATTATTGGGATTTTCAGAAAAGTATCTCATAATTAGTCATTTAGTTTTTATAGTTGCCACCAAAAACAAAAAAATTACTAATTTATGGCTTAAATGGGTTTAACTCTGTCTAATGTAACAAACAAAGTTTTAACTTAGAAGTTTTTTGGATTTTCTATATCTGGGGGCACTTTTTTTAGCCATGGCACTACACGTTGAATAATCCTTTATTTCTCGAACATGCTTTGTAAAGGAGAAATTTTCCACGTTCATTTCATTCCGTTACGTTGTATATTAAACTCTGTATACAATGTACATGTACATGTACGAGATATATTAATACACGTAAACAGAAAGACCTCGTGCTGTGTGTACGTACTCTGCGCACGCGCGATATGGGCTGTTCGGACATATACGGAATAGTAATTCAGCATCTTGTTTCACTTAATAACCTTCCAGTTTCGACCGAAAGGAGAGGTCAGATTGGGGTCATGTCTGTGAACGAAATGTGACATAATTCAAGATTTTTAAGATGATGCAAAGATTGTGAAAATATCTTTTGTGGTTCACGAGATATGCTTTTTTGAAATATCAAATTCACTAAATCTAAATGAAAGTTTAATATCTGATGACCTCACCATGACGTCACAACTCAGTATATAACTACATGTTAAGGTCTAAGTATGTGTTAAGTTTTAAGGTGCTGTGAACTTTGAAATTTTGTTGTTGGATAAGTCTCACTGAGGAGAAAAAAGGTGTTTATTAGAACAAACACACGGTGTTCGTGTCAACTTCCGGTTCAATCAAATTATCATCGATGATGTCAATCATATTTTGCAAAGGTGTATCATCTTTTATTATAACAATATCAATTTCATATTCAAAAGACCTGTCAATTTTGCGTTAGAATGTGTTGAATTTGAACTTTCTGTTTAGACCGGAAGTAAAGGTCAGATCAGGTGATTTGAAGGTCATATATATATGACACAATAAAACTTCGTTAGTACCTGATTTGGTTCAATATCTGAGATTGGAAAATAATCCCTCTTTAAAAATGCCGCTAGGCCACGCTCTGAGCTTTGATGATGTCATCAAACATATTTTTAAAAGATAAGATGTCACTAATCACTTTGTTGACAGAAGTCATATTCAAATTTCCTATGGTTTTTGAGACAGGTGATGACGTCAGTGACATTTTTAAAAAGGTCACATGTCAATAGTAATGTCGTCCACTGAAAGCATGTCCAAATACCGTATCATGGACCCTATAAAAGGGCTTCAGAATATTTTTTTTACTTCAACTTCCGGTTTCGACCGGAAGGATAGGTCAGATTGGGTCATGTCTGTGTACGAAATGTCACATAATTCAAGATCTGTAAGATGATGCAAAGATTGTGTAAATATCTTTTGTGGTTCATGAGATATGATTTTTAGAAATATTAAAATTGAATTTTAGTGTATTTCGATATCTAATGACGTCACCATGACGTCACAACTTAACCTGAAACTATATGTCATAAATTTATTGACAACTACATGTTATGGTCTAAGTATGTGTCAAGTTTGAAGGCTCTGTGAACTTTGGAAATATGTTTTTTTTTGTTCGATAAGTCTCGAGAAAAAAACGAACAATTTCAAGAGGTGTTCGCGCTGTCGCACGCACACCTAAAAAACGAACAATAACAAGAGGTGTTCGAGCTGTAGCTCGAACATATAAAAAGAGTAGTTCCTTTTTAGATTACTTGTAACTCGACTATTCAAGTCGCAGAAAAGGAAGATTTTATAGGATTGAAGCGGAAATTTTCTTTATTATTCAAGTTCAGATGATTCAAAATGATTGTAGGTTTGCAGTGGATCTTTTTAGGTGTTCGGGTATGTGCCCGAAACACCTATTGTTTTTGTACGTTTTTTTTTTTTTTACTTCTTCTTCTTCTTCTTCTCCCCAATCTTGTCCGCTAACAAAAACATACTTGCCAAGTTTAAAAAACCTTCAAACTTCACACATAGTTAGACCTTAACTTGTAGATGAAACCTAGTGACGTCATGATAATCAGGAAACCGCAACAGTGACGTCATGATGACGTCAAGCCCACATACATATTGACCCACATTCAGTGTGTTATTGTGCGTTAGAAATTCTAACTATAGAGGGCGCTATACAACTTTAGTGGTCTTTACACAATCGGTGCAAAAGAAATTAATTCGTCTTATCCTATCAATGCCAAGTTTAGCGTGAAGTTTCCCGTTACGCTAATCGGATTGCTTAATAGTGGACATGGAATGTAAGAGGGGGTTTCACCGAGAGATGTCCACCTGGGCACCTGCTTTACTGATTTGTGTGCCTTTTAATAATTATTAGGTGTTCGGGTATATGCCCGAAACACCTCTTGTTTTTGTTCGGTTTTTTTTTAAATATTTTTTTTTTACTTCTTCTTCTTCTTCTCCCCCATCTTGTCCGCAAACAAAAACATACTTGCAAACTTCACATGAACTTGAAACTTGGCATGTACTTAGAACTTAATAACAAGTAGATGAAACTCCAGTTGTGAGTGACCCCGATTTGACCTTACTTCCTGTCCAAACCGGAAGTCAAAGTTTAATATTTAAAAAAATCATATCTCAACAACCACAACAGGTAAATGGACATTTTTGCACTATTGTATAGATTGTTAATTGTCGAAAAATATTTACAAAACATGACCCCCATTTGACCTTACTTCCTGTCCAAACCGGAAGTCAAAGTTTAACATTAAAAAAATCATATCTCAACAACCACAAGAGGTAAATGCACAATTTTTGTACCATTGTACAGATCGTTAATTGTCAAAAAATATTTACAAAAAGGTGACCCCAATTTGACCTTACTTCCTGTCCAAACAAAAAGTCAAAGTTTAATATTTAAAAAAAAATCATATCTCAACAACCACAAGAGGTAAATTCACAATTTTTGTACCATTATACAGATTGTTAATTGTCGAAAAATATTTACACAAAGGTGACCCCAATTTGACCTTACTTCCTGCCCAAACCGGAAGTCAAAGTTTAATATTTTCAAAAAATCATATCTCAACAACCACAAGAGGTAAATTCACAAATTTTGTACCATTATACAGATCGTTAATTGTCAAAAAATATTTATACCCCAATTTGACCTTACTTCCTGTCCAAACCGGAAGTGAAAGTTTAATATTTAAAAAAAATCATATCTCAACAACCACAGGGAGTAAATTGACATTTTGTACCATTGTACAGATTGTTAATTGTCAAAAGTATTTACACAAAGGTGACCCCAATTTGACCTTACTTCCTGTCCAAACCGGAAGTCAAAGTTTAATATTAAAATAATTTCTAAATTCAGTATTGTATTGTATTCAAATAAACTTCTCGCGAGAACTTCAACAGACGTTAACATTTGACTTCTCCAACACTTCGAATTGATGACGTACCATTTTAACTTCAACCGAACACCTTGTTTTTGTTGTGACAAAAACTTATATCTAGTTTTATTTGAGTTTGTTGAATTTCAAAACTTTTAGTGGTCACTTGGTGGCGCTGATCATCACATATATTTATAAACTTATAACGCGTTTGTGGAGCATCCACTTTTCTACTGATTCGAAGTTTTCACAAGAACACCGAAGTCACATGAACTTGAAACTTGGCATGTACTTAGAACTTAACAAGTAGATGAAACTCGAGTTGTGAGTGACCCCAATTTGACCTTACTTCCTGTCCAAACCGGAAGTCAAAGTTTAATACTTAAAAAAATCATATCTCAACAACCACAAGAGGTAAATTGACATTTTTTGCACCATTGTATAGATTGTTAATTGTCGAAAAATATTTACACAATGGTGACCCCAATTTGACCTTACTTCCTGTCCAAACCGGAAGTGAAAGTTTAATATTTAAAAAAATCATATCTCAACAACCACAGGAGGTAAATTGACATTTTTGTACCATTGTACAGATTGTTAATTGTCAAAAGTATTTACACAAAGGTGACCCCAATTTGACCTTACTTCCTGTCCAAACCGGAAGTCAAAGTTTAATATTTAAAAAAATCATATCTCAACAACCACAACAGGTAATTTGACAATTTTTGTAACATTGTACAGATCGTGAATTGTCAAAAAATATTTACAAAAAGGTGACCCCATTTTGACCTTACTTCCTGTCCAAACCGGAAGTCAAAGTTTAATATTTAAAAAAATCATATCTCAACAACCACAGGAGGTGAATTGACATTTGTTGCACCATTGTATAGATTGTTAATTGTTGAAATATATTTACAAAAAGGTGACCCCAATTTGACCTTACTTCCTGTCCAAACCGGAAGTCAAAGTTTAATATTTAAAAACAATCATATCTCAACAACCACAAGAGGTAAATGCACAATCTTTGCACTATTGTACAGTTCGTTATTTGTCAAAACAATTTTACACAAAGATGACCCCAATTTGACCTTACTTCCTGTGCAAACCGGAAGTCAAAGTTTAATATTTAAAAACAATCGTATCTCAACAACCACAAGAGGTAAATTCACAATCTTTGCACTATTGTACAGATCGTTATTTGTCAAAACAATTTTACAAAAAGATGACCCCGATTTGACCTTACTTCCTGTCCACACCGGAAGTCAAACTTTAATATAAAAAAAATCATATCTCAACAACCACAAGAGGTAAATTGACAATTTTTGTACCATTGTACAGATCGTTAATTGTCAAAAAATATTTATACCCCAATTTGACCTGACTTCCTGTCCAAACCGGAAGTCAAAGTTTAATATTAAAATAATTTCTAAATTCAGTATTGTATTGTATTCACATAAACTTCTCGCGAGAACTTCAACAGACGTTAACATTTGACTTCTCCAACACTTCGAATTGATGACGTAACCATTTTAACTTCAACCGAACACCTTGTTTTTGTTGTGACAAAAACTTATATCTAGTTAAATTTGTTCTTTTTCTTTTTTTCAGGCACATTGATGGACACCACAAGTAGATCAGATGGTGTATTGTGATACATGGAGGAATAGATGGATATTCTCGATGCATTGTTTATCTGAAAGCATCCCCCGACAACACAGCAGACACACTTCTTCAGCTATTCATAGCTGCTGTTGAGGAGTTTGGCCTACCTTCTCGTGTACGTAGTGACTGCGGTACAGAAAATGTGGACGTAGCTAGATACATGCTGTCACACCCAGACCGAGGATTTGACCATGGGAGTTTTGTAACTGGGAGGAGTGTTCATAATCAGAGAATTGAAAGGTTATGGGCAGATGTAAGACGTGTTATAATGTCCTACTTTCAGAACCTGTTTTACAATCTGGAATCTTTGGGCCTCCTTGATCCTCTTCAAGGGCGCAACCACTGGGGGGTCGGGGGGGTCACGACCCCCCTACTTTTATGTGGACCTCCCCAACTTCTGGAACATTTTGGTATTTTATGTATACATGATCCTAGTAATGTCATTCATGACATCACAATGGCTGCTTGGGAACCCCCCAACTTTCAACACGTGGTTGCGCCCTTGATCCTCTTGATGAATTGTCGCTGTTTACTTTACATTTCATTTACATACCTCGGGTAAATCTTGCAATAAGGGAGTTTCTGGAGGACTGGAATCACCATCCCCTTAGTTCTTGTCACAACAGAAGTCCACGCCAAGTGTTTCATGAAGGAGTGTGGCTAAACAGAGAGAGCAACAATGCAGCAATCACTGGCCTGCAGGCTACAACCAACCATGTATGGGCAGAGTATGGAATTGATGAAGACGTGCCTATGCCAGCAGTAGAAAGTGCCAATGATGTGCAAATCCCACCCTTTAATATTCCACATGCAGAAGCAATATTGCAAGAACTGACAAGATGCATTGACCCTTTGCAAGATGATGGAAATCATGGATGTAATCTGTTTCAGGAGGCAGTAAACATTGCCAGAACAATACCAATTTGACAAAGTAATACTATGTATACCACTTGTACATGTATTCTGATTTTAATCAAGATGCAGTACTGGCTTTTCCAATGTTTATTTATTGACATGGTTTCCCACAACCTCACAGGTGTTACTTTCTAATAATAATAATAATGTGGACTTATATAGCGCACGTATCCACCAACTTAGTGGTGCTCAAGGCGCATTATATTATTACCCCTGCTCATAAGGCTCATAAACTGCATTCAGTCAACATGTATTTCTTCAGCTTTTGATCCGATTGTACATTTACGTTTTATTGTTTGTGACCTAACCTGTTAGGTTGTTTGTTTAAAATTTTTTGGGTGTCTAAGTTTTCCAAATGTGCGTTTAACATAAGGTGGTATTGTTTTATACCAATGCCAAACAATGGGTTAAACTATCACACTGGAGTTATTTGTAATTGTTAATTATCTTTGTATACCGCTGTTTCATAATAATAAATAATGACAGAGAAAAAGGGCTGAATCTTTTGAGAGACATAAACAACAGTTAACCAATAGAGGAAAGTACGCATTTATTAAGTCAATAAAATATATAATAACACAACTTTTGTATATCATTTTACTGTAACACTAAAAGAGTATATAGCAAATATAAAAATATAAAAGAAACAATGTATTCAGTTTTACATGAAAGTATGCCAAGAAAGTTCCACAGTAGTAAAAAAAAGTTGCACTTAAACTGTTTGGAATTTGCTGACTGGCTAGATTAAAAGTTTTGCAGTAAACAACAGTTAACCAATAGAGGAAAGTACAAGTAAATGCATAAAAATATCAATGCTATTTATTTATTAAGTCAATAAAATATATAATAACACATGCAACTTTTGTATATCAAAAATAAAAAAATTTAACACTAAAAGATTATAGCAAATGTTATAAAAGAAACAACGTATTCAGTTTTACATGAAAGTATGCCAAGAAAGTACCACAGTAGTAAAATAAATTTTAAATAAAAAGGTTTTTTTTTTTAAATTGCACAAACCGTTTGGGTTTTGCAGTACTGGTTGTTACTAAACAATCACTGCCTTAAGTTATGGATGCTGTTTTGATGCTTTATTAATGCTTAGTAATAATGTAACCAGGTTAGGTCTGGAATTACATGGAGGCATGCCCTCCACTGAAAAACATGAAGTGAATTTTTTTTTTTTTTTTTTTAAATATGCATGAATAATATACGTTTTGTTGACTTCCTTACCACATGCATGTACATTGTAAGTAACTAATAATGCTACATCTATTACCTATGGTCCTGAATCAACACAATATTTTTAAATTAAGCCATTGTTAATTTTGTCTAACTATTGAACTGCCTGAAATTACGTGTCTTATATTACAAGACACTGAAAAAAAAACTAAATATAACATTAATTTTGAGGTCAGAAAATTTAAACAAATTGCTAAATTTACATTGTTCACCTAATAATGCCAACAAATAGGAAATCAGTCATCTCGTCCCTCACAAAGTAACCTTCCAAAAAGTCGCCCCTGGCAAAGTTGGCTCACTCTTTTATTAAAGTCGCATCTTTAATACAAAGTATCAACAATGTCACTCTCTTGCATGACTTGCAAAAGTCGCCCCACTACTATACAAGGAGCAAGAAAATAAATAAAGTATAAATAGTGTAATTCTTTCTAAAACAATTTTGTTGTGGAAACCTCCATAGTTGTAGTAAATTAAATTTCTGCAAACATTACCTTCAATGCTTCCACATGTATATAATAACATTTCACAGGTTGAGAATCTCTCTACATATCTCAGGGGTGACTTTGAGTGGGGGGCAAGATGTTCAGCATTCAATAAATAATGGTACCCCTATTCTTTTCGACATACACAATCAATATTGCCTGAAATGTCAGCTAAAATAAGCAACAGACTGGATATTATACACTTAAAGATAATTATTAAATATATGGGCGTCCATGTCTTCAATATATGAAAATGTCCATGTCTTCAATATTTGAAGTTACGTCCATTATACAGAGGGCGCTGTTCAAAACTTTTATATTTGTGTTGGTCTTTTATATATGGATTTGCTCTTAAATATATGAGTTTGCTGTTAAATAATTATATGGTTTTGCTCTTAAATATATGGTTTTTCTCTTCTATATTTAGTTTAGTCTTATATATTTGTAAATGCTCATTTAGTCATATACGGCACCTCATATGCCCTGCTATTGTCTAGTATTATTTTCAACCCCAGATGACACACAACGGCTGTGTAGTGTATCTCTCTCTCCTGTATGACCTTGCAAACAGTAAACAGCCGTACAGTTTATCTCTCCAGCATGTAACAGAACCCAGACACTCTGTCTACTTTAGGCAAAAAAGTCTCCGGTTTCTGGTCTCCGTGCGCATTGCATCAGACCCGCGCGTCGGCATTTTAAATTTTTTATTTAATTATGTATTTTTTTTTGCTGTGAAACGATGTCCAATTGGAGCTAAAATTGCTGGATCAATTGGATTTATGCCGAGCTTTTCACGTACTCTCTTAATGTAAAAGAGTGAAAACCACTCTTTCAAAGAGCTATATGTCTTTTTGGAGTGGATAAAGAGTAAAATTAGTAGTGCATAAAGAGTGAATAGGTAGCCTTTTACTGTATTTTTCAATCAAATCAGAGTAGGTTTCACTCCAAAAAAGACTTGTCCGCCATATAGCTCTTTAAAAGAGTGGTTTTTCTTTTTACATTTAAAAGAGAGTAGACGTATGAACGTTTGTCCGATTTGTGTATGGGAAATATGGTTCCTTCGTGTACATCACGTGATCACGTATTTCCCCATTGGCAAAAAACAAACAAACCAAGATTACCAACAAAAAAAGCGCGTCACCACACCACTTTTGAAGCCGACCGATGACCAGAAACCGGAGACCAGAATCCTGTATATCCCTATTGATGGTTGATTTAGTAGAACAGCATAGCTCGCTAAGTGGCACAGCGAGCCAGGATTAGAACTGTACCAACATAAATCAAAATAAAGCACTTTTAATGTGGGTGTATTTAAAGGACGGAAACGGTATGTTCCATAATGTTTACCAAATGCATATTTTTTTTGGATACGTGCGTTTTATCCTAGCCTACTTGATATGGTAGGGTCGATCACCATAGGTAAACACGAGGTTGGCGCGATGGGAAATATTTTGTTTCAAACTTTTTCTAAAACCATTAAAAACTAAAATGGTCGGGGTTTGCATTTGTGTCAAATTAGTCTATCTTGTTTTAAGTTTTTAGCAGGACAAAACAATTAGGGTTTGGGTTTGGGTAGGTAAATGAGCGGAAACCGTACATAGACCTCTTCTTTGCCCTTGTCATTCAAAAGTAAGAGAGTACATAACGGCGTGGCCGTTGTCCCAACCGTACAGTGTCTGGTCGTACGGGTTATACTCAATGGACGACAAGCTCCCGTATTTGATGATGAACGGAATGTTGACAAACCCTTCAAATCCTGTATCTGTGTCCATGTAGTAAGCAACCCTGGCATCGAACTTCTCGGAGCTGCTGAGGCAATAGACACGCCTGCAGATGATGAAGCAGTTACCAACCCGGTTCTTGGGGTAGGAGCCCTCCAGAGTCCGCTCGAACTCCAGCGTCTCCTGGTCAACTTTGCTGACGACAATCATTTCTTGGGCGTCGCTGTACAGCAGCCACAGGCCTGATTCATCCACCATGAAGTCCATTTTGGGTACGACTGATGGGGCGGAGTAAGCGAATCGATCAAGCGGCGCATCCGATGAGATTTCTCTTGTGACTAAATTCCCCGGGACGAAAGTTGAGAAGGATGCCGACTGTGTAGCCCATTCAATCTTGAATATATTTTGGATTTCCGTGTACACTGTTTGATAGTCATAGTAGAGGTCTCGATACTCACTTGTCTCTATAGTTTCTACCGAGTATGCGAAAAGAGACCCATTATAGGTGATCGCTTCTATGATGTGGTGTAGCTTATCTCCCGTTATCCGATGTGTTTGATCCCGCTGGAAAGACATCAAAGACGCACTGCCTTCAAACAGCTTGGTTTTGGCTGCAGCGGATAGAAAACTGATAGAAAAATCATAAACCAATTATCCACCACGTTATTGTGTACAGTGAGGTTGTTTATACACATGTAGGGCCTAAATACATTTTGTCGGCATGATCAGTAACTATTAAGTCAACTATCAACTGTATTCATATCTGTATCAACTAGTGTGTTGTTCACTTAATAGCCTGGACTCGGAGACCAGGCACTGCGTTTTCACTCATATAGGACTATAAAGTGCACCGAACGAATCAAACTTGGTGTCTATATAATGTATATTGTAAAATATTAGTGTACATGTACTTACTTGTGATAATACACAAACTCCGGACGCACTACTGGATCTCTCATCCATGCACCGGAGCTTTGCAGATTTCCTCGGAGAGTGTACGGCTCTGAAATGGATACAAGTCTCCCACAACTGTCTGAGGGGGGGAAAAAAAGAAAGAATTTATTTTTATTTTTTTTATTACATTTTACACTGGCAATCAGATTACATCAATTAAATATAAAACCAAACCCTAAAAAACACAAAAATACACAAAAATTCATGTTAAACAAAGCCAGTGAGTGGTAAGATAGAACAGGTGACCAGCACCTCTACAAGGCCATCCTACCACAAGAAACCCACTAAACATTTTATACCTCGTTACAATCCCCCGCCCCCGTTACACCACTGGAGGGCCGCTGAAGCAAGTTAGCACGGAAAAGACAACATTAAGCAACAAATTAATTACGCCGACAGAGAGAGCAATGGCAAAAAGACATCCATGTACAAATATTATCTACCGAAAAACTGGAAACAAATTTTGTTCTATAAAACTGAGACACTTGAGTTACATTAAAACTAACATAACGATCAATATCAAAATGTGTAATTTAATAATGTGGAATCCTTAGCCTCTGCCGAATGGTACTGATTTAACAATTTCACTTTCCTATTCTTTATCATCTTGTTCAGAATTTTGTACCCCCTTTTATCATTATTTATCCTCAGCCTTTTCCTCTCCGCTAGGAGGTCGTTAAATTCAGCATCATACGTCCACGGCCTGCTCCTCTCCCTTTCCTTATCCTTCCTAGGAACACATTTCTCCGGAGCAGCGTTCAAAATTTCGATGAAATCTTCGCAACTTTTGGGTTGCTTTTGGACGATGGCTTTGTCGATTTCGGCGTTGAAATTTAGAGCTTGCTCAGGCGAAAGGTTCTTGTAGTCTTATTTGATATTTTTGGGTTTCTTTTTGGGAAACCTCCAGTCCGTCTTTCTTTTAGGTGTTCTGAAGCAGCTGACGACCATTCGGTGATCTGATTCGAAGTCGAAGCTCCTTCAGACCCGACAATCAGAGCAGAATCTGGTTAGGAAGGTATTAGTGCAGATTAGATCAAGCACCTTTCTCGTCTTCTGATCGTTGGAATACCAGGATTTTTTATGCAGTGATCTATGGGTAAAGAAGCTGTTCAAAATGCTCATTTCATTTGAGGCACAAAATCTGATCATTCGATTACCATTGTCATTACTAGTCGAGTCTTCAATGTGCTGTCCCCTGAAATAGGTCGCCAAGCGGGATTCCCAGTGGTGCTTGTGGAATTGAAATCACAAAGTAGTAGTACTTGATGATGCTTCGGCCGTTTCTTGACCTCTTTGGATAGCTTCGACCAAAATTTTTCTTTTTGATGATCGCTGCAAATTGTCTCAGTTGGACCGTACCCTGAAATGACTCGAATTTGTATGCCATAAACTGAAATGTCCTAGCATTGCATGTACCACTGTTAACAGCGTTAACCGTGATATTCTTGTTGGTATTAGAGACTGCAATGACCACTCCGCATGGGTGTTCTTTGCTGGATGGTTTTCGTTTGAAGGCCGCAAAATACACATCGTAACCTCCAAGTGATTTTGAGTCCAGTCCTGATGGTGTTATTATCCTGGGCTGATATTCATAAAAGCTTGCTAAGCCTAGTTGGCAACTAAAGTGGCCCCTAGTTGACAGCTAAGCCTAGTTGGAAACTAAGTGATATTCATAAAAGCCTGCTAAGTTAGCAGGCTTTTATGAATATCGGCACTGGTAGTTGTGGACGTTGATGTTCTCGTTTAAATTTTTTAATCGGATGTTTTGGATTGATGGAATACTACAGAACTACAATATTCAAGGTTACTTCTAATTAAAGTAGAATAAAGTGTTTTTGAAACTCGAACAGGAGCTTCATAGGAGCTTCATAGCCAATAGTACGTTTTATCAACCCCATCATCTTATTACTTTGCCACAATTCTATTAACATGATCATTCCAAACAAAACCCGAGAAAATATCCACACCAAGATCCCGAACGGAATCAACCCGTTTGAGAGAAATATTGTTTAATTTGTAATCAAAATTTACTCATTGTTTACGCCTAGATATGGAAATAATTTGGCACTTCGAAATATTAAAATGCAAATCCCACTCAACACTCTAAGAATACAGGGAATAAATATCCTTCTGTAAAAATTTACGAACAGAAATATTCTTAACGAAATTAAAACACTTGGAATCGTCAGCAAACAGTGCCACTGTAGAATTTTGGACAGTGCTGGGCATGTCGTTTATATACAGAAGAAACAATAACGGACCCAATACGGAACCCTGTGGCACACCTGACACAACCGGCAGCCAATCAGAGTAACATCCCTCGACGACCACCTTTGTTGACGATTATTCAAGTAAGACTTAAACCAACTGAGTAAATCAGAATGAATATACCAAAAGACTAATTTGTGAAGAATTAATTCATGAGAAACACTATCAAAAGCTTTGGAAAAATCAAGATAAATCATATCAACTTGTCCAGCACTGTCCAAAACACAACTGTCTTCTTGTAATACTGTTAAGAGTTGTGAAACCGTTGAGCGACCTTTAACAAACCCATGTTGGAGGTTGTATAATCATCCCGAACAACTGGAAAAATAACATTAAAAACAACCCTTTCCATAACCTTGGCACATACACTGAGTAAGGACATTGGCCTATAATATTCAACTTTATCTTTGTCCGATTTTTTAAAAACTAGAACAACATTTGCTTTTAGCCAATCACTGGGTAAATGTTAATGCTTGCTTTGTCAACCTCACTTTGCCAAACTGTTTGGGTTAGTTTGAAACCCATATTACAGGCCCTGTCTATAACCGTGTGAATCAATGTATGTCATCACCTGTCTATTTTGACTAGTGTACAAATTAATGGGACTGTAAAAAAGTGTAAAACTTTTGGCATTTAATATCAGTTTTGGTCATTATTGATCCAATTATACAGGAAATATCTAGGTGCATTATATGGAGAGGAAAGCCACCTATACTTCAGTATTTAAGGACATATTCAAAAGGAGCAAAATTTTCCCTAATGATTGTCTTCCAAATATCCTACATGTATGTAAATGTTTGTTGCTCTTCTGATACAACACAATGCCAATACCTATATAGTGGTAAACATACAGTAAACTGCAGCTAGTACCCAGTATGTATTATACAGTCAGCGTCGTAGGCAGGACCTTTTCAGTAGGGAGGCACAGGGGAAATTGCTTTTCAGTGGGGGGACCAGGGGGTATGGGTATTTCCCCCTTTTTTATTTTAAATTTTTTTTGGCGGGGGGGGGGGACACCATCAGGATTTTTCGTGGGGGGCACCTGGGGGACATGGAAATTTGTGGGGGACACATGCCCCCCAGGCCCCCCATGGCTACGCCGCTTCCTGAGTCCGTTTCCTGTTTTGGGTATTTATGATGTTTAAATAATAACACTTTGCTTTGCTTTCTTTGGCCATCGCTCGGGTTCTGTCTGCTCAACACGACCCTGACCGGCTGGCTCGCTAGCATCGGGCGCTACAGTGGCCGTCCCGACGCTCGGAGAAGGCTGATTGACCGTCTGTGCAGGAGTGGATTGTGTGTGGCCTACTGATGGTTGATTACACGCACTAAGTTGGCTGGACAATTCGGTAATTCGAAGCTGCATAGCTGCCACATCTTCACTGGTATCATGTGCTATCAGGGCATCCACAGCTTTGCTGACGTTCGTTATCTGATTACAATATTGAAGTCATGTTACGAATCTTATTAAATTTTAGGTTTAACTTGTATGGATTCCGATTTCTAAATTTCTTAACTACCACCAAAATGTTTAAATGACTGAGCAGTTTGAGATCTCTAACATTTCTTACTGCAATGACGGATTACAATAATGCTTATTAATCTTTATAAATATGGCAATTAACTACAATATAGAAAATATAGTTGAAGAATCGCAAATGATACCAGGGTGCTCAAGAGAGGTCATAATATGACAGTTAGATGTGGTTGAATAATTTAACAAACGAAAGGCCTAAATTAGTACTTTTAGACTACTTACGTCATTCAGTATGACCTGAATTTTCCCCCTTGGGCCTCGTCTGACTCCACCCCGTACCATTCCCGAAAATTGTAAACAGCGACGCCATACTGCGCACAACTCTGCGTATTCCTTCAATCTCTCCCCGGGTGACCAATAGCTGTCCGCCCTCAATGCGGTTAAAGGTCGCAGTGACGTCAGCAAGATTTGTCTCAAAGGACGTGATGAGTCCGGAATGCCAGTTCGTTATGTGGTACAGTTTGGTGACATCGAGTGTTAAGTTTGCAACCTGATAAACATGAGACCATTTTAATGCTGTTTTTTATAACGAGATCGTCAAATAATACTACAAGGGGAAAATATTATACGGTACATTAATCCATTTTGTATTATTTTTTTAAAGAAAAATTTAACCAAAAAAACACTAAAGCGGGATGATATTTCATGACGTCAGGATCACATGAAAGAAAATTAATGTATATAATTATTCTTACTTGCTCTTGAATATCCCGAAGCTTTACAAGATTGTCTTGGGTCTGGAAGTCGGTACAGATAACGACGATGGGTGACTTCACAGAACACTGGCAGGTACCGTCACCAACACGCTCAGCGGTGACTTCAAAACCATCGGTAACCATAGGCGCAGCTGTCGTTTCCTGTTGGAAAGGCGCCAAACTTTATGACACTATTTTGCAGTGATTAGTACAACATTGGTAATGTTGGCAAAACAATGTTAGCAAAACTACTCCTATGAATATGCTTACTTTCTTTGAATCCAGATAAAGGCCTACATTCCAATAACCAAATGAAATGTTCAATGTTGAGTCTAAGTTATGAGAACATTTGAAAAGCATTCACAGAGTTTACAGAAAACACTAAGTGCAAAAAGTGGCCACCCGGAAACGTTTGTAAAAGTGCATAATTATACTGCTCGTTTTTTCTCTCGGAAATAAGTTAAATTCAGACAATCATTTTGAGGATAACACTTTTAGCAACCTCACATCAAGTAAAGTTTGTTATCATCAGGTTGTTACCAATGTTGTACCTTTCCTTTAATATGTGCACTTAATGTAAAGCGTATCACTATTTCATAACTGTCTTTTGGCTCATGGAAACATAGGAGCTCATGGGAACATGGAAACATTGGAGATTGTGAACATGGGAACACCGGTACATGGTGTAATCTAGTGTCTGATATGTCTTCCATTTTCCAAGAAATTAACCATCTCCCAACGTGGGTGAGGTGGGGGATTAATTATACACTACTTGTGATCTTTAATCAATATAAATTATCGCATTACATAAAACTTACTTGATCAAACATCCCTATAATTTTGTTTTCTAAAATTCATTTCTGTCTTCATATATTTTACATTATACATAAGCCCCTTTTTAGACATTATCTTAAAGATACACACCGCCTTTGTCGCGCGAAATTGGGCGATAAAAAACGCCCCTCAACATTTCAATGTTTTACATATATGGTTGGAAAGATCTTTCAAAAGTAGAATATAATTGTCCACACAAGTCCCCCTGAAAAATGCGTCGTTTTTCTATTATTGTACAAAAACCAATGTCATGTGACTTTCTTGAACCAAAATTTTTCCATAAAACTCACGAGGACAAAAGTTATAGTCGCACTTTCAGACGTTTAAAAAGTTGATTACTGAACCAAATTCAAGAATAATAATTTTGTATAGTTCATTGATATATGACAAAAGTGAAATGATTTTGAAACAATGGGTGAAAATTGTCAAAATCGACAAAAAGACGAAAGTCTTGGCACTTTCCCGAGACACCGGGAAACGAACGAAGAATGTACCAGTACAGCCATGGGCGCCAGCGCGGCAAAGCGCCCGAGGCGTGAGCCCACTGGTACATGGTTAGGCCATAAATATATGAACACTTTTTGCGTGGAAGCGTAAAGCAGGGTCTCAACCACTGTGGTGC
This sequence comes from Zoroaster sp. YZ-2022, assembly GCA_029582265.1. Lineage (NCBI taxonomy): Eukaryota > Metazoa > Echinodermata > Asteroidea > Forcipulatida > Zoroasteridae > Zoroaster > Zoroaster sp. YZ-2022. The sequence goes on along the minus strand of CM055829.1, from coordinate 27,674,849 downwards.
TTTTCGTGTTGGGTATTTTGAATTATGATACTGCCAGCGAGATTAGTTTTGGAAACACCAATGACGCATTCATTTGGAACATCGTCACAGCCCCTTCATCATATCAACACCAATACAAAAATTTACAAAAACTGTTCAGTTTGGAAGGCCCGGCCATCCGTCAAAAAAAATTACGCATGCCTGGCGACCATTGACGGGCCAGCCAACCTCAAATGATAGCAAACACTCAGGGATTTGATTGTTGAACGTGATGGTGACCATGATGCATGATGATACCATGAATAATGTCGCATTTGTAGGATTATTGTTGGACAGGTAAGAGTAATAAAAGAGAAATATTGTTTGATATTACAATACTCGTAAGGCTTTTTATGTGGCTGTAGCCCTGTGCTGAACTCTTATGATGAATTTCTGTTAGCATCACATTATTTTTGATAGTTCCTATAGCCAAGGCCCAATGATATTGTGATGAGTTTTACAATACAGACATGATAATTATGAGATATAGTTTAGATTAGAAAGCAGAACAATTTCAGTGAATTAGTTGTAATTTCCACCATCGATGCCCGATATTTTATGGGAAGATGGTCAAAAGGGGTCATGGTGAAAATTCAAACATGGACTGGAGGAAATAGCATCAGGTACCATTATTCCCCTAAACGTACGAGTACGAGTACGCGTTATATTTAATTGGATTTTTAATATGCACCATGTCCATCATATCCACTATTATTTCATTAGCTGTTATGTTTTGTTTTATAGTATGAGAAAACATCACTGCCAGTATTTTCACTTGCATCAACACCATGTAGAGTTCACCTGATTCCATTTCCAGTATTCACAGCTCCAACGCATTGCCAAGGTAGAGTAAATCTTGGATTGATTCAGATTTTTTTTTTTATCCCATAATTTTTGTGTATATATATAGAAAACTTGGTTGATGTAAATATTTGTTTTTCTATCAAACAAAATCAGATTTACAGAAACAATCTCATTTAGAAAAATGAAGTTGTGCATTCAGGTTTTCCCCCCTTGTGCATGCTTAATGTTAACTTGTCCATATTAGGGACAATATCACGATCGAAACAGACTTTCAACAGGGCATGGAATCAGTGTCCCTGGTTTAAGATGAATACAGTGACTGAACTTACTGGCTCATTTATGCAGCAGCAATGATAGTATGACCTTATCATGTGGGATATTATTTTCAGTCACCAAGATAATCTAAAACTAGCACTCCGATTCCATGCCCTGTTGATCATGACCGTTGTCCTCTTAAAGGGAAAGTAGAACATTGGTTATAATTTGAATTGTGTGTGTGTGAATGATAAGTGTACTGTAGCACTAATAATTAGTCAAAGTAGCTTTACGTGTGTTAATTATTACTGGCTATTTCGTTATTTATGTCTTTGTGGTCATTTTCATTTCTCAACTGCTAGAGTAATCAGTTCAACGTAATCTTTCTTTGTAAGATTATATACATTATGTTTGTTCATGTTTGGTCCATAGATGAGATGAAGGGAGATGGAGACAGAGACGAATGCTGAGTTCATCATGTCACCTATGTATGTGAATGGGGGTCAGTAAACAGAAGCCTACAACATCCCACTTACTAGCAGACATTCCACTGAATAAGAGTTTTCTCAAGAAGATTACCTACTATATCAACTTCAGGTTTGTTACGGGTGCCATCCAATCAAAAGTTTCTAGGAAGTATAGAGGACATGTCCTACTTTCAAGGCTCTCAAAAATTGCAGGTATAAAATGAAAATGTTTCAAGGCAACTGACAGCCCTCACCCCCCCCCCCAACACACACACACTCAAACAAATTACTCTATTAGTATTCTGTACTACCTTGAAAATGTTGAAATATTTTGAGGCTTCACATGGTTGAAAAACAGGAGTAAGAGTAATTATCTTTCAAGAGTAGTAAATAGCATTGGTTCTGACAGTATACTCTGATTGTCTTCAGGGGGATGAAGATGATCAGAGTATACCGATGGAAATTTCAAGTTATCTCGCCACTGGTTATTCTAAGAGCCAACACTATTAAACTGTAGAGATAGTTACATGGTGCTACCACAAACCTCTTTATGTGCATAATGATATTGACACTAGCCCAACACATGCTTTTCAAAAACCATGCCAGATGATAAATCAACATGTAAAAACACTCATATGAAAATAGTTTGCCAGGGTTGTAGGTAGCCAGATCAACTTATTCAGCGTTATTATGGGGCATAAAGTCACAAAGTTGATTTATGGTAGTAACTGGATTAAACTTGGCTTCAAATTCAAAGGACAGGAAGTGGGGATTAAATTGATTGGGGGCTGGGGGTTGCTGAAGACACTGAAGCATGGAGGAGCTTATAAATATTTCCCCTTTCTTTTTGTTTTTCTTTACCAAGGAAAAGTTACCCTGGGAGAGAAGAGTCTTTACACTCTTGATATTTCCATTTCCAGGCTGTCAATAATTTTCGCTACATGGAACATAATAGAAAGTTGGCTAATAATTGTGCATTTCATCCATGTTCATGTATCAGGTACCACAGAGTCTACTCAAAGCACAGCCGTATAGTAGTTGGGTGGAGAAGAAACAATGCACCTTATGTCAAATAGCTAATGTCTGCAGTCTTCAAAGCTTGTATGGATATCAGCTAATTTGTCTTTCAGTAGAAAACAAGCTTATAAATACTACATGATAAAGTTGCAAGAAAGCTTGCATCCATGCTTTCCCTTTTCCCCTGCCAACAGCAGAAGAGTAAGGCTACAAATTGTAATTAGCCAATTGACAATTCAAACAAAATTAAATGTAATTACATCCACTTTACCAAATCTAATAATTGCTTGCCCCTTTTCATTTTGTTTATGGAAAAACCTTCAAATTGCAGATTTAGATGAAGCCAACGTTGGTATTTATGTCTTGGTATTAAGTCTTGTACAAAAAATAAATTTAATAGATGGACTGCATGTTTATATACCGAGTGATCTTTATTTATAATATACTTCACTTTCAACTCAAGTTTATAATGAACAAAAATATAATGATGAATTGACAATGATAGTAATCAAGCATCTTCTTATTGTGACATGCTTATAAATTGTCTTTTGTTTTCACCTATACTGCAAATAATTAAAATCATTTATAAAATTTGAAAATAAATTCTACATTGCTTTTTACATTTTCAAGATTGTACACATATTTTTGGCAAAATGTCTGTAGCTGCATCCAATCTATAAAAATTACAAGCTAAAGATCAGATGCCATTTTGTACATAAAATGTTAGAACATTGAAATAATCAAGAGTTGTATGGGTGCTTGTAAATTGCTAATAAAACAATAGAAATACATATTTATTTTATTTGTCCATTTGGTTTCATGACTTGACTTTTGTGGTTCCACCTCCCCCATAATCAATTGAAACCACTTTTGCAGCCTGTTTAACCTATTATAAAGAATCTAACAATGAGTGTACATGGCCTTACATGTAACAAGTGAAATGACTTCAGTGTAAATAGACCAAACCATGATCCTTTGTTGACAAGAAACAAAATCAATCTGCATAATAAATGTAGCTCTGTATTTATGATTTAGTGACAGTTCAGAATGGGTGACATTCAGGGGCTGTCATTGGAATCGGTATAATTTTGGAATAAAATGCTTGCCCCCCTCCCCCAAAGTTCTCCGGTGATGGCATATACTGCCACTGGTGATGAACCAACACATTTGCTTTCTGAAATTATTTGAACAATCATTGCAGCACTATAGAATCCAAGAACTAGGGAGGGAGGGCAAACAAAATAAAGTAAGGGGCCCAGACATATGCTTGATTCCAAATTACCAATTCCATTGACGAGACTGGTGCTGCATTATGTCGAGAATCACACCTAGCATCAATTCTGCATAGCTGAAGTAGCAAGATGTTTCTGTCCTCTTTCTGGAAAAGATTTAAGAGTGAAAAGAGGAGTAAGGGCTTAGATTTAAATAAATTCAACATTATCAACAATCACTGTGAAATAAGGTAAAACATTGTTTAACTGATATGGAATGGAAAGGTAGTCATCAAATAGACCCCTTCTCTTGGACTGAAATCCCAGTACTGCTATACATGTAGCAAAAAATAATAACAAATTATACTAAACCTTAATTTTGTTGTAATAAACAACCATTAAAACTAAATGAAATGTTCATCATTGGTATTTGATAGTGAACATTAACTTCAACCCTGTAACACGTTAACTGTTAATTAGATCTCACGAAAAATAGCATAAAAACTAACCTGTGAAAATTTATTAAAAATAGGTGTTCCCCCTCGTGTTTCACAAAGTTTATATCTGGTAACTTCTTGTATCTTTTACATAATTACTTTTTTCTCTCTCTCTAAGATAAAAGCACTTCAGACAAATTAATTTGGTCATAAGGCCTGTGTCCTGACCAAATAAAAATGTTTGATAATATTTTGAGAATATGAGAATCTAATTTCTAAACCAAAATTGAAGCTTCCCTTTCAACATTTTTTTCCTGTCAAATATGTAGAGTATGTAATTAGGGGTTAGGGCAATTTCTCATCATTGCCAGGGGACATTGTCATGATTGTGTTCATCATGTACAGTCTACCAATCAATAGCAATGCAAACTAGTAATATTGATCATGATTGAGATGCTCACCCAGAATCCAGTATGTCCACACAGATGCTGCTAAGTACTGGTTTGTTCAGTCTGTGCCTTTCTCCATAGTTGATCCAATGTCTATCAAGCCTACTAGGCATTTTCATCACTTTTTGGATGATCTTGGACGTCGACGTGCACCTGGTTGCAATCGAATCCAGGAATTCTGTGATCGTTCGTGTGTTTACAACAGATACAAAATGTACAGACTGGAACCTTGTTCCTCTTGTTACAATCACAACGGTGTGCAATGCAGAGGTACCAGTCTAAATACAATCGGCAATTGCAGTACAGGTTTCACGGTCATTATGTAGAAAACTGGAAATGAGTTTACGTGACCTTTGACCTTATTGTTGTTTTTTCGACATTTCTCGGTAATTGCACGATACCTGGATTTTGTTTTTTGAAGAAAACCTTCCAAAAATGATTATCTATCATTCTATCAAGCCCATTTTTTGCACTTTTAGGGCGGTGTGTACCTTTAATGCTTGTACAAGTGCATATACCGGCTTAAAATCTATACTCTTTTGAGTATCTATATTTTATGTCTCACCATTCCTCCATGGTCTCACCATGATACCAAAATTCCAATGGGTCACAGTTGACGGGGCAGGAGTAGCAGAGATAATACAGGGATAAATTGGCAGAATCTTGTAATTAAACAAAACAACGCACTCAAATTTAAAATAGATTAAGCATGATTTTGTTTCCACAAATAAAACAAATACAATTAATCTTCACTAAATATTAATCGTGAATTTAAAAAAAATTAAAAATAACTATTATTTATATTATTATAAAAACAGTTTTATTTTCTTAAACTTTCCACAATAATTGACATTACCAAAACATGATGTATCTATATTCATTACGTGGATAATAATAATAATAATAATGTGTAGACTTATACAGCGCACGTATCCACTAACTAAGTGGTGCTCAAGGCGCATTATTTTTTTTACGTGCATTACACAACACACGGGACCTACGGCTTTACGTCCCATCCGATGGACGAAGCAATTATGGTTAAGTACCTTGCTCAAGGACACAAGTGTCACGACCGGGGCTCGAACCCACACCCTGCTGCTGGCAACACCAGAACTTGAGTTCGGTGCGCTAGACCGCTCGGCCACGACACTCCTTAAAGACAATAAAGTAAAAGTGTATGCCCACTTTTAGCGAGCTTTTGCTGTCTCCCTTCTGGATGGCGGAGTGCGGCAGACGAAATTTATTAGGAGTATAGAACTAAATATTATTTTACCTGGACAAGTACAGCAGAGAGAAGAATCACTACCAATAGTGTGATCAGAAGAAATGCGCCGATCTTGCAGAAGAAGTGTTTTGTCGATGCCATCTTGGTGCACGCTTTTACTTGCCTGCTCTGTAATGGAATCACAGAAAGAACGAGAAATGTGACCAGTTCATGAAACAAGTCTATAACATGTTTTTGTTCACGTCTGGTGCTTTCCAAAATCCGAGTAAACGAGTTCGCTCGTAACGTACAGCAATATGATACACACAATTCCCAATTTGCTTAGAAAAATTGTTCATTAGCAATTCAACATTAATTTTTACCTATACACACAAAATATGCTATTTCTGCCTAAGAATGTTGCCATAACTACACAATTGTTCTAACAAATCATTTCGTGCATGTATTGCTTAGGATGAAGATAATTATTTCTTAATCAGGCGCGGTTGTAGTCCCTGAATTATGAGGTGTAATAATTGTTTCTTTCTTTTTATTTGCTCAGGCTGAGCGAAAGGAGATACAACAATTGGGGCTCAAATACCTCCCCCACCCCGAAAACCACACATGTAGTTAGTGTTCAAGATGCATGATGGTTCTTATATCAAAATCATGTTTTGGAATTTAAAATTCCAGTCACAATTTTTCCTATTAAGAATGGAAGTTATTTATGGAATGGGGTGAATTTAAAGCCATGATTATACACACTTGGTAATGTTTGCAAAACTGCTTCTAAAAATATCCTTACTTCTTCAGTTTGAATCGAGACACAACCAATGGGAGACTCTTGTGACGGTGGGGGCATCAGACTTACTGCTCCTGAGCATGCGCACGATATTGAGAACAATGGGAAGGATCTTTAAGTCTGCTGCCATCTAGCGTCTTGAAATTAATCTCCCATTGGTGAAAGATTCACAGTATTAGGTTGTGTCATTATCGGGAAAATAATGAAAAGTGCCTTCAGATTGTTTGTATTCACATAATTATAACATTCAATTTAGTATCCGAACCAAACCAATTTAGTTGGAAAATTGCTTTACTCTTGTTATTGAAGTGACAAGATTTGGCCGGAAACCTCTGACAAGATTTCGAAGGATACCATCATCTTCGGTGGTCCTAAAGGGTCTTCGGACATCACACATCTTACACGCAAATATTTGTGATATTCGCAAAATGCCTTCCTAAATACTTTGATAATTACCAATGTTTTTAAAATTAACTTACCTCGCGTGAGGAGTTGTACATGTGCATGTACCTTTGTAACGAGAGGAAGCTGGATTTCTCAACTGAACTATAATATGCCTACTCAACTGACTGCATGTATCAGACTAGTCAGTTGATCAACGATAACGGCCCAGTATTTATGATGAAATGGTACACGCAAGCGTATCCGATATTCGGATTTGAAACATTTCATGTTCCCATTGAGTGCAGAGTTCCATTCAATGCAAATCAGCACAGTTCAAAGTTCATTCAAACTATTGCGTGCCCAAAAATGTTCCCCAAATGATCAATTCACAAGTGTGGGTCTACCTGGTTTTATAATTGTGTAAATCATGGAAGGCAGTGAAAAACAGCTAAATTTGACGACTCCTTCAGCGAAATGTGGGTACAGCATTTTTTTTTAAATAAAACAAATTTCAGCGTACAACAGCGAGCAGTTGGATCTATTGCCCTTTCGGAAAGTGATTTTTTGACCAGTGACGTAAAATTCACATGAAAGGGTGGGATATAATTCAACATTTCAACGACCGCCCTTTATCTTGAGGGGCCTAAGAAATAGGAATTGTTCAACTTAAACACATTATACCCAACATACATGCCGAAATAACTGGTCTACCTTTTAGATGCCAAATTGTCGGTGTTTTGTCACCTTCTTTGCACGTATTTATTATGCATGTAAAGATGATGTTTAGATTCCAGACATTTCTAAACACGTAGCTTGTGCTCACTTTTTCACATATTTAAAATTTGTTTTTCTGTGATGTGTGTTTGAATGCTATACCATATGAACAGGTGTAAAAAGGCTAAGCACGTTTAGCTTTGTGACATGTACAGGGGGTGTCCGTTTAGCATTTAAACGTATTCCTAAACACGTTTATTGTAAACGGTTTTGAATGTGTTTAAATTCTAAACACCATTTTTACAGTGTAATGATGTTTCAGCTTATTACGTTCATGTAGGAAGGAAGTTTTCCTTCCTCCATATGTTACGTTTAAGGATTAAAGAGATCATGCATTCAGGTTTTTCTTTATTCATTTTATCTTTTCTTAACCTTGCGGGGCACGAGCGTTTTCAAATAACACTAAGGCATACCTGTGTGGAATTTTATCCACACATCTATTTAGCGTCATTGACCCCCATTATTGCCCCCATATTGTCCTCCAAATCTAACATACTTTGCATAACTATTCTTCCCAGACCCCAAGGACTGTTTCATGAGATGATTGGATCAAAATAATTATTCACTAATTAGTTATGGAATTAATTATGGTAATATGTCACTATTTTCACTATTTAGCGTCATTGACCCCATATTGTCCCCAAAATCTAATATACTTTGCATGACTATTCTTCCCAGACCCCAAGGACTGTTTCAGAAAAAAACAAAGGGCCCCTACAACCCACATGATCATGGTCACACCATGGTCACACCATGGTCATTGACCCGTGACATTCAGCACATAAACAAAGGCACAATCTCCTTGCAAAATCCCTTCCTAAATTCTAAGTCTGTAAACAAGCAAATAAACTTTCCCCAACCCAAGAAGTAATGTCAACAAAGCTCTCCAGACCAGCTGTATGTTTAGACAATGATCCATATGAGCCAGATTAGACAATTGGACAATGAGCCAGATTGTCTGTAAACAGTCAAGCCTGTTTACTCCATGCATGGAGGAAGAAAACAGTTTGCTTCCTCCATGCTCCATGTGATGGAAAACTTTCCACACAGAAATGCCTCGCAGGGGTATTTTTGCATTTTCAAGCATTCCCAGGTCAAATAAAGGGTGAATGAACTTTCCAAACCTAGTGCAAACCTATTATGTCTTTCAACCAATGGCAATGAAGGAGTATGTAACTGGAGGTGACTTGGGATCATGTGGAAGGTAAAAAAATCATGAATATTCATTTTTGTGTGGAGGTTTTTCCACACAGTCGTGCCCCGCAGGGTTAAAGGAGACACGACCTCTGTACGACCAATTACTTGCCGTTAATATAAATATATTTTATTCATACACATGTATATAAAACTATGTGGGTTTCCACATTGGTCGATCATATTCCCCAATATTCAAACGGTTTGGGGGAATTTTCGGCTCAATCATAACCCTGTGAATCTTCTAATCCTATGTCTGAACTTGTATCATCTAGTGTATATCGTTTCAGGCCCTGGCCCTGTGTATCCAGATTGAACTCTGTGGAGTCTGATGCACTCTGATCCCAACTCGAGATTGGATCCTTAACCGACTGATGCCGAGTCTCTGATAACTCTAACGACAGTTCCGTAGTGCATGAGTTCAAAAGTTCACAGTCGACTATTTTCAGGATTCTGGTGTTCAGCATGGAATCAAATTCTTCTATCTGTTTGGAAAATGATTCGGTTGATATTGATTGTTCGCTATCGGGGTTTTCTGTTTGAGAACTAGTGTCTGAAAAGTCATCGGGGTCAACATATTGTAGCATGCCAAGATTTAAACTGGACTGAGTTTCTGACAGTGTTGCTTGAAGTTTGTCTTCCAGGCCGAGTTGTCTTCTCTGGGACAGTCTTTGCTTTTTTTTGCTCGGGAACAAGGACATTCTTCACCTGGTGTTCATCTTCAATTTGACTGCTTTCGAAAGAAGGGTTAGAGTCAGGACCTTCTCGAGGGGCACAAAGGTCACCCGGCAGGACTGATCATTCATTGATGACTGGCCGTATATATTCTGTGAAGAGCTTTTCATGGTTTGTGATAGACTAGAATAATTAAGTAATGAATGATCACTCGCAGTACTGATACTTGTATGAATTAAGGTATATTCCATACCCTTGCCTTTTGCAATCATTTATTCCATGGCATTGGTCACAAGGCTTCTTAGAAAGTGCATCATTTGACTTGGACGGAATTTTCCTGGATTGTGACTCAATAATTCCAAAGGAGTTTTCCTGCTGAATGGAGACTGTTACATCAGAATTGTCCTTCATCCCTGGCTGTTGATGCCTTGTATGATTCAATGGATCACTTTTCTGGTTGTCATGGCGTTTAGTGTTTTTGCCAGGTCTAACATTTTCATCTTGCATATGGGATATAGAATTCTTGTGAGAAACTTGGGTTGAAAGGGCGGTATATTTTGAGGTCCTCCGCTGTGTGCATGGCTCAGCCGCAACAAAGACATCAGCAGCATGGTGGGCGTTCCGATGGCCGCGTAATGGAATGTTAACACGATGATCTGAATAACAATCTAAAAAGAGAACAACAATATTTAACAAATGAAATCAGATTTCACAAATGTTTGTCCAACTTAATCATTGGCTGTTCATGAGAAAAATTAAAGAAAAAAAATATGCTGCACCAATATATACACTGTGGGATGTACCTCAGCAAATACTGGTATAGAAACATAAAAACCTGTAATCAAATTTGCATAGCAGTTTAGAGCTACATCAAGTATTACAACAAAACATATCACAGGGCCATTGCACGGGTGGGGGTTGGATTTCCCCTCCCCTCCAACTGAGGGAAATGGATGCTAGTTTAAACATCTTATTTCTGGATCTGCTCCTGCACCCCCCCCCCCCACACACACACCCTCCCTCTACCACAATATTAACCCTAACCTTCCCAAATCCTCCAAAATCCTCTTTGCTAAATTGAAGGATTTTGAAGGATTGAGGTTATTAGGCATACTTTCCTTTCCATAGTACATGTACATCCATGTTTGTTGTAGTGATTGCAAGGTCAGTGCTTGGGTCAGTGGACACTGTTTATTGCTCCATGCATGCAGGGAGGGTCCCTGGCCATGTATGTACATGTATCACAGATTAGAAACACACGTGTGCGTACATGCCATGTGCTTGCTTTACTGCTGAAGGATTTTGGAGGATTCAGGTTATGTGTAAGCAAATGGACCGAGGGATTTTTCTAAACATCATGCACAACTCTGTATCCATGTCAAGACATAACTTCTATTTTAATCGCCAATATGTGGATGTTTTATGCTATTTTTTTGAACTTTTTGGTCGTTATGCTAATAAAAGTTTGCAAATGCATGACCACATCCTCGTCTTTTCAGACGTCAGCTCTCTGAATGTATTGTTCGGTCTTGTTAACTGAGTATTGGTTACCAGTCAGTCTTCTGATGTATCCGCTAAGTTCTTGGGCAAGATTTGGGATTTTGATTCTGTGCACTTTCAGTGTTGATGTGACACCGAGTTCCTCATGTGATCTCACAAAACAGCACCCTCTTGTGTAAGGCTGTGCTGGGTATCCGGGTATCCAGATACCCGACCTAAACGGTCATGACCCGGTTCCATTTTTCGGTTCCAATTACCCGTAAACGACTTTTTAAAATTCTGACTTAACATTTGAGCGGAGTGAACAGAAATCTGTAGCTCTTGAACAATGTAATATTTACACTTTTAGAGACAGTTATCTTTAAATTCAAGAAATTACACTCCAATAAAGCCTTTGTAGTATTTTGCGGACATTTTCCATACACTTTTCTCCAACTGTTTGTGATACATGCATTGTATCGAATCGTTAAGACTGCAAAGAGCCTGGCAGCGGCTGCTTCAAATAACTTATCAAACCAGCAGCACAGGAGGGAATGTTTGCCTAACACTTTCTTAAAAACCACACAGTAAAGAAAAGATCGATTTAAGTATGGTATCCTCTGCATTATAATGGTCAATTTTGTTACCAAAACGGGTATCCGGGTATCCGAAGTTTCCTGATTTCGGGTATCCGGTTCCAAAAATATCCGAAAATGCACACCCCACCATGGGCGGATCCAGAATTTTTTTTAGGGGGGCTGAGAATCAAAAACAATTATTTTTCAGTACTACAAAAGGTGCCGCCACTTCCTATGCGCAACGGTTAGTAAAGTACTAAGTACCTCCTTATGTTTATCCCGCACACTGTGGGAATGGGAGTGCGTTCTCCCCTCCCCTCCCCCTCTCTCTCTCTTTTTCTCTCCCTTTTTTTTTTAACGATTTAGGGGGGGGGGGGCTACAGCCCCCTTAGCCCCCCTGGATCCACCAATGCCTACTCTTGTGGCAAGGATGAGCATGAACAACAAAATTAAACAGTATGCTCAATCTTCACTTCATTTTATAAATAGATTTCCAATTTTGTTAAAACTGTCCAAAAGCATGGATATTTGCTTAAATATGTATCTACATAAAGGTGCATTTAAGATACACTTTAAAACTAAAAGTTCAATCATTACACAGTTTATCATAATGTTTTTTTTTACCCTTTTTAGAAAAGTCAGGTTTTGGGAATAATTCCGCCTCATGCTGTTTATTAGGATGATAGTGGTCATTATTGCTTTCCCTGGGCTTCTTGAAGAAGTCAAATAATGTTGTCTGCTTTGTTGCGGAGGGGACTTCAAACGTTGGCTCATGATGAGTAGGATAGATGATGTTAAGCGGCAGTCTATTGAGAATTCTTTGTTTCTTTGGCTAAAACAAAAAAGGAAGGACACAGAAATGGATTAACTTATTTACATGTGGAAGGACACAATACTGGCTGACAAAAATGGGACACAGGGGGTGAACAAAAACATTGGTGGAAAGTTGTAATTTACTTGGAAGTCAAGAGAATGGACACCCGTACTTGAAAACAGCATTGGAGAGATAATGTGCCAAGTAAATTTTCCTCCCTGTTGTATTTTCTCGATTGGCATGTGAAAGTTACATGGTGTCCACTTTTCAGTATAGTACCCAACAATAAAAGTCAAAGCAAAAAATGTTTACACCATGATTATGTAGCTTATTCCCAATAAAAAATGGCTTAGTTTGATAAGGATGAGTTTTGTAAAAAAAAATATCTGGCCGTTTTAACATCGTATGATTTGGCGGACACGATGTGTAACTAACGTGAACACAGAATCAGCTATCATTTTTGAGGTTCGTGAAATCTTTTTTTTTTTTTTTTAGGAGCCAGTTTATTTCTTCATTAAGTTACTCAAGTTATATGCACATCGTGAGGAAAATAAGTAAGGGATACGTAAAGTGTTTGATTTGATGAACTTTTGTTCAATTAATGTCCCGTTTTTAGACACCATTTTGGCAACAAAATCGGTTTATAAACGTGAATTAAAAGTGACACAACACGTATTCACACTTTATTTTATCTTTATTTGTCTCTTAAACGTATACAAATATTATCTAAAATAAAAAACAGTTCAAAATAGTCAAATTATTTTTTAAAAATCAAGATCATTTTGTGCATCATAAAAGTTAGTCAGTATTGTGTCCTTACACACATACAAAATGAAGTAACCCATGCAAAGCTATAACAAGTAACATTATACTTGGCCATGTTAGCATGTTTAGTTTAGCTGCAGTTACTGTATCTCAAAGGTCTTGTCATTGGGTCGAATCACAGGCAATTTGGTAGATCCATCCTTTGTACACTATATGATAAGATACAGTCTGTATGATGGGTTCCAGGGGTAGAATGTCGTATCCGACCGCCACTTTTTCTCATTCGATATAAGCAATAATGTAATCTTACCTACTAAGGTGTAGAACATATGGATGATGATGGACATATACTTCAAATTATTCCAGGATATTTATTTCATGAAAAATCAGGCATTTTTGGTATACGATGACTTCCTCAGTCATGTCAGTCTGATCTTGTAATTCCCCAATTAGTGACCAACACGGTCATTGTACATGCGTAGTGGCAACTATAATAGGATCCTTCTATTTTCTGAAGGGGAGGTTTTTTTTAGAAGGGAAATAAAGTCCGAAAACCATCATAAAAATGGATTTTAAAGATAGTTTTCGCTTTCTGTACCACCAAAAATCGATAGAATCATTTTTTAACTGGTTAGTGGTTGCCAAAAAATTCCCAAAAAACCCTTAAAAAGTGGCGGTCGGATACGACATTCTTTCTGGTTCCAGACTATTGGTGAGTTGTTCTGTCAAAGAGTCAAGAGGGAAAGAATATCGTATCCGACCGCCACTTTTTAAGGGCTTTTTTTGCAACCACTAACCAGTTAAAAAAAAATTCTATCGATTTTTGGTGGTGCAGAAAGCGAAAACTATCTTTAAAAAAAAATTATAATCCACTTTTATGATGGTTTTCGGACTTTATTTCCCTTCTAAAACTCCCCCCCTTCAGAAAATAGAAGGATCCTATTATAGTTGCCACTGCGCATGTATAATGACTGTGTTGGTCACTAATTGTGGAGTTTACAAGATCAGACTGACATTACTGAGGAAGTCATCGTATACCAAAAATGCCAGATTTTTCATGAAATAAATATCCTGGAATAATTTGAAGTATATGTCCATCATCATCCATATGTTCTCCACCTTACGAGGTAGGTAAGATTACTTTAATGGTTATATTGAATGAGAAAAAGTGGCGGTCAGATACGACATTCTACCCCAAATTTCTGGCATTTCTAATAAGTTTTGGTCATTGTTGATCCATTCAATTTCAAATGCATTCTGTGGAGAGGAAAGTCACCTAATAATATTAGTATTTAAGGAGATATTAAAAAGGAGCCAAATTTCCTATGGAAAAGCCTGTAGCTCTATACCGGCTGACTTGACCCAATGTCAATACAATGACAAGATCTTTGACTTACTGCAGCTAGTAGTTTAGTTACTTACAATTTTTGCAGTAAGCCACACGTCACACTGTTCTTGGACATGCCGAGGATGGTCATGAGACACCTTTCGTTTCCCCATATTATCATATATACTGTAATTAAAATGTAGCAAACAACTCATGTTACAGTGTAGCCTACATCATGTACATGTTTATGTTCCACTTCATACGATTCTCAGACTCAGTTCTGCTGTAAGCTGCTCTGTTGTAAGCTGCTGCTGCTGCTTGCGCCTGCTGCACACGTAAGACAGTCAGTTTCGCGCGATGACTGGCTCCAATTTCCCGCGAGTCCACCTCGTTCTCATTGTTTATTAGGCAATCCAATGTATAGTGGATCATGCACAAAGCATGATTCCGATATGTACAAGGATGATGACCTCATGATCAGGTCTAGGTAGGTTGGTCCGATCTGATTAGACACCTACCTACCCGCCATGTGACCGGTCTTTGCTAGTGCTCTACGATATCATTGTGTAAATAGTGAACTAACGTTATGACTATGATGAGTACGAAAGTTATGAATCGACAACAGCTAATTGAAAACATTTGCGAAATCATCAGACAGGTGTATGCTGGAGAAAACCTGCGGTATGCTGGATTACTGAAAGTTTCATTTCACCTCGTTCACGTGTTTTGTTTGTTTTCTATTGTCATGATTGTATGGCCATGGAGGAAGGAAAACTAGCCTTCATACTATTATTACATTAGTATTACTCATTGTGCTCACGCGTTCACGTTAAAAGAATGGGCGGGGAGGGCTACTGTGTTCCCTCATACCATAACAACAGTTAGAGCAAGTCCTTGCTCAATGCTCATAGTCATACATGTATCTTCATGGAGGAAGGTTTTATATTATGTCCGGTTACCGTACTAACTTAAAGTTATTGCAACCCGTCATGTCCTAGTCCGACTGCCTCTTCCTCCCGTCTCTTCCTCATAAGGACGTAAGCCTACTGAGGAAGAGATTGTGAGAGGCTGAAAGAGGCAGTCGGACTAATGTTAACGTTAGTCATTACCACTGTACCTGTACAGTGGAACTAGAATTCCACCAGAGCTGTCATACTAAAACATGCTAATGTTAAGTTAACAAGTCTATGTGATGTGAATTTTAAACATGTTTTGAAATGGGACATGACTGTTCACATCTTAACACTCTAGCGGGAATCTTCACCCAGTGTCTTGACCTCCCCCATCCCACCTCAAACCCAAACAAGACAATTTTACTGAGGATTTTAATAATATTTCGGATTTTGTTCAGAGGAATTCTGAGATGTTTTGAAAATTTAACAATATTTATTACAAACGTATTATAAGCTGGCGAGGAGGGAGATCTCCAGCTATTATTAATGGACCCACAAAGTTGAGGAGATGATACTATGGACAGCAGAGGGTACGCCCAACCAGAATTGACGCTCTTTCCTCGAGGGGATAACGGGGACAGTAGCAGATCGCTCAATGACCGTATTTTAATCGAGCCAAGAAGTTCGGCCAGTATACACTTGTGGTAAAATGATTGTAAAAGCATGCATAATTTATTAACATACCAACCCACCCATAAACGTTTCCAGTTATTTTTTATTTTTTATTTTTTTTATTTTTCAGCTGTTAACGCGAACAAAAAAGAGAAAACCCATTAAGAAATGTGAAATTTACGTCTCCGAATGGTAACAAATATTTGGCAAATAAATAAGTAAATGATATAATTGGTAATGTTGCACTCTAAAAAACGAAGTGCTGAATATAGCACTACCTATACAAGCTCCTAAAAAGTGCTAAAATTAGCACTTAAGGTGCTATATTCAACATACTTTGAATATATACTTTGTATATGCACTCTAAAAATCGAATATATACTTTGTATATGCATTCTAAAAATCGAAGTGCTGAATATTCAAAATATGTTGAATATAGCACCTCAAGTGCTGATTTTAGCACTTTTTAGGAGCTTGTATAGTGACTGCACTTGAGGTGCTATATTCAGCACTTCGTTTTTGGAGTGTGGCTAAACTAAAAGCATTCTACCTCTCTTCTGTATTTAAAAAAAAAAAGTACTCTTTCCTAAATTAGACCTTAAATTTACTTTAATTTTCTGTTAAAGAACAGCACCTCAGACAACATTATTTCAAGGGAAGATTAAGACAATCGTCAGGTTTAATACACAAAATAAGTTTTACAATAAAAATCGAAAACAATTGTAATACCATGATAGCCGCCTCCGAAAAAAAAGACGATGAAAGTTACCATCATCAACTTTGTGTCAAGTAAGTTTAATGCAAATCTGTGATCTGTATTTTTTTCCCCGAAAATACCAATGATGTGTAGAGTCTTCAAGTTCAGCGAATTTGTCTATACTGCCGAAGGCCCTCCTTACTCGTTCAGCCACTAATTTTATACCATTTTACTATTCTATCCCCAATACCACGTCCGTTTATCTATTGAGGTTTCACAATGTATATTAGTTTGGTCATCACGGTTTAAATAAATAAATAAAAACAACACAAATGTAAATAAAAACATTTGAAGACAATTTTTTCTCACCAAAATTTCCCCGTCTGAGTCTGTGTTTTGAAGTTCTCCCGACGAACGCTTCGCTACCAACGGGAGAGAGTTTGACACGGGCCGCGACAAAACACCGGTGCTCATACAGACAAGTACCACGACCAGAGCAACAGTAAGCCGGGGTAGTGCAGCTGACAGCCCCATGATAATAGCTCGGCCTTGGACCTCTAGCTTGTCAGTTAGTGGCTCGGTACACCAAATCAATATCCACCACAATTTGTCAAAGCTGTGACAGGATTTTACCCCTTGATGTAATCAGATTAGCTCGAAGGCGAAAATTTTGCTTAAATTGGTGGAGAACTAAAGTGGTGTCTGTATTTATATGTACTCTCCCTCCAAGGGCATTTCTTATGCAAATACCAGTGTGTCATCGGTAACCATGCCATTCTGTGGAGGGCTGCCTTTCAGTGTTTAAGTGTTCTATCTCATTTAAGGTCATAAGTCATTGCATACTAGAAGTTATGAATATTCAACATTTAATCAATCTTCTTTATTTAATACCTCAATCTAAGTTTCAAAGGTGTTAATTATACGAGTTTATCAATTAACATAAATGTGACACTAAGTTTAACAGTGAGTAAAACATAGGTTAATTAAACATAAGTTAATTAAACATGAATAAAATGTATGTTCACCCAATTGTTCAAAAGTAGGGTACAACATTGGTAATGATGACAAAAACTGGTTCTCCCTCTGTATTTAAAGGGTTTTTTAAATCTAAAAAAGGTATTTAACGTAAATTTGGTACACGTATTGATCATACTGATCAGAACTAGTTACTGCTCAAAAAATTATTTAATTTCTACATGGTGTCACCGCAAACAGTCTTTACTTGTTGAAGTTGCTGGTCGGCAATTTTGTGTAAAACATAAAAACATAACACAAATTTCGTGTCTTTCTAAAAACAAACTGAGCTCCTTTTGTGATGAAATTTTCACAGGAAAGTTTTATATTTCTTGAAAACTAAAGGGCTAAAATTCGTACGCTACAAACAAACGAATGTTGCAATTTCCCTTTAAATCAAGAAATAACAAAGGACCAACCTGTGAAGGTTCATGACGAAACAGTGAAAATGTATTTATCTCATGAAGATGATCTAAGCATACTGATCGAAACGTTGAGTTGTAACCTCCAGTTCTTTTCAGAACTAATTACTACTCACAGGTTTTCACATGGTGTCACCGCAATTAGTCTTTTACTTAATGCATTTATTTTTGTGTGTGTATTTATTTAAGATATAGAGTACTCTTTCCTAAATACGAAGTGGAAATTTACCTTTTTAATATTTTTAAATGAGAGCATAAATAATTACTTATAGGCTAAAGAATTACCCTCATAACCTTTTTTTCATAACCGATATTATCACACTTCAACATAGTTTCTCTCTTGTGATTGGTTGAGAGCGTGTGACATGATATTCGCTATTTTTACTGTAATGCCAAGCAAACAAGGAAAGACTAGCCCATGGCAACCAATGAACAAGTTAATGAAAGTCATGTATTGGTTTGATTTATTGTAGCAGGTCTCTTAATAAATTGTGTAGAATCTATGTATGAGGTGTTACAAAACAAATATTGACTGTTTTCCCTCGTGGTACAGTAAAACTAGTCTCTCTCGTTGATCCCTAGAGCGTTATTAAATAGAACGCTTAGAATGTATCTAAGCCCACAGTAAAATATTGAAAAAAAAGGTATTTTTTTGTTTTGTATCTAAGCCCACAGTAAAATATTGAAAAAAGGTAATTTTTTGCTTTGTATCTAAGCCCACAGTAAAATATTGAAAAAAGGAATTTTTTTGTTTTGTATCTAAGCCCTCAGTAAAATATTGAAAAAAGGGTAATTTTCTCTGAACTCCTTTCGTCTCGAATTTAGACAAGCCTGAGATGCAGTACTTGTGCGTACACAAACGTTTTACATGTCAACATTTTGTTTGAGCTTCAGGAACATAACGAGTGGTGTTTCTGAAAACATTAACATTCCATGATAAATATACTACTCAAAACAATTTAGGGAACACCGGAATAATCTCAGTTAAAGCAAGATCATCTATTTCAGATAAACACAATGTTTCACAGAATTGATGAGAAACAACTGCACAATGAAACAGATGATAAAGGATGCATGTAGTGATTACACATTTCATGACATGACTACTGAAAGAGAGAGGGGGTTGCAAATGAATATCCTGGTTCATGGAACATTTCAAACCTATTTGATGTTAAAAATCCAGTGTTCCCTAAATTGTTTTGAGTAGTATATAAAAACCAAACGAAACTCGTGTTATTGTTTGTTTAGATCGTAACCATCATATCAGTTGACAATCAATCAATATTCTGTCCCATCCAGCCCGTTTGCAGTCATAACACCTGGATTAATTCCTTGTAAAAAGATACTGAATAACAATGTAAGCCTATATCATTTACTGACTACAATGGACCAACCTCTCAGTGCTTCCACTTTCAAGGAAATTTCCTTATTTTAAGGAAATTTTGAAATGTTTTGACGCTCTAAGGAAATTTCTGAGGAAATAAAGAAATCTAAGGAAATGCCGTAAATTCTAAGGAAATTCTAAGGAATGTTCGTAAATATTCGATATTTTTTTACGAAATAATGTTGCATAAAAATTAACACTTATTATACCCTCGGTCAGTTTGCGCGCTGTATAGCATTGACGCAGATTTGACTAGGCACGGCACAAACAGCCTAGTTGCCGGCCGCATGTTAGGCACAGCCATGGGCTAGTCTAAGCATGACGTCAGATTTTCATGCTACCTAGGCTGGCCTACGCACATGTATGTATGTCTGGTAAGTGACCACCGCGGGCTCGCATTTAAAGAATTAACGTTACACTAGGCTGCAGGGCACCAACTGATGGGGAAGGCGTGCAAAAATGCTTATTTTCCAATGAATTGACTTTCCATTTTCAAAGGTTTTGCGCTTTTTTTCAACAGCATGCACTTCTTATGGCCTACTGCAACTTTCACATATGCAAACTGTGTATGCATACAGGGGCTAATACACTTTTGATGATTTAAGTAAAACTAAGGAACATTGGGAACAAAATCTAAGGAAATGTTTCTGTAAATCTAAGGAAATGTAGATTTGAAAAGTGGAAGCACTGCAACCTCTGGGCTTCCCGTATATTTAAATATAATATAATGTTTGCATTGGCGGATCTAGGAGTGGTGTGGGCCCCAATGTGCCCTTTTTTGGCAGTGTGCCCACTTCTTTTTTCCCAGTGTGCCCCCTTTTTTGAAAGCCTGGATCCGCCCCTGAATGTGTGCAACCTCATGTGCATGATGGTTAATTTCCATATGCTGCTACTAACATTGGTCCTGTATGCTTCAAATAATTGCCTGCGATGGTTTGTACATAGGGGTATATTCATGATACCAGAGTAACTAAACAACTGCACAATTAAACAACCTCTGGCCGGGGAGAACAGTTTTAAGGCAAAGCGACCGGGCGCCACACGGGTGGAAAACCGAAATCATCACTTCGACCATCTAGTTTCCCTTAGCCCTTCATTTGCTTTTGCTCTTACTTCCTTTACTACTCTTACTTCCCTTACTATGCCTCTTACTTCCTTTACTACTCTTTTTTCCCTTACTATGGTTCTTACTTCCCTTACTATGGTTCTTACTTCCTTTACTACTCTTACTTCACTTACTATGGCTCTTACTTCCTTTACTACTCTTACTTCACTTACTATGGCTTATGCTTCCTTTACTACTCTTACTTCCCTTTCTATGGCTTATGCTTCCTTTACTATGGCTTTTACTTCCTTTACTTTTGATCTTGCTTCCCTTACTATTGCTTTCACTGCTATAGCTTTCACATGAGCTGCTCAACACACAAATACAAATACGCTTATAACTTATTAGAACCATTTTCCGCTTACAGGGTTAGCGAATCCTTAATTACAGTATACATGAACACAAACCGAAATTTCTAGTTGACCTGTGGTATCGATCGCTTACGTTAAGCACATAATTATCTGCTTTTAGTAAGCACTGACCTTTCGCTAACGTTAAGAAAAGCCATACAATTGGGAACTGGTGGGTTGACGCCAGTGCGATCATGATGAGAAGTTAGTAAAGGAAACAATCATTCTGCAATAATGTATGTGCTCTTATTTGGGGGAAAACACTTTACATATAGTGTGTGGGTTTGCGGGGCCTACCATGCACCCCCCCCCCATAATCCACCGCCACCGCTATTTTATTTTTATTTTTTTGTTCCTTTGGATGTCCTAAAAAACGGGAAAAAAACATAACATTGAAAATTTTGGGTTGCACTACTATCTCTTCTGGCCCACTATTTTTTGCGCTCATAATGATCCGAGCTGATAATTCTTAGCACTAGGGGTGGAAAAAGACCGAACATCTCGCCATTAATCCATCATACTTTGACCTATTATAATGTAACTTGGTACAGTTAATGTTCAGTCATATGTCGTCATGGTGACGTTATCAGTTGTCATGAAAACGACTGCTAGAGGGCGCTATAAATGCATGTAGGCCTATATTATGCATCTTTTAATTATTGGGATTTTCAGAAAAGTATCTCATAATTAGTCATTTAGTTTTTATAGTTGCCACCAAAAACAAAAAATTACTAATTTATGACTTAAATGGGTTTAACTCTGTCTAATGTAACAAACAAAGTTTTAACTTAGAAGTTTTTGGATTTTCTATATCTAGCACTTTTTTAGCCATGGCACTACACGTTGAATAATCCTTTATTTCTCGAACATGCTTTGTAAGGAGAAATTTTTCCACGTTCATTTCATTCCGTTACGTTGTATATTAAACTCTGTATACAATGTACATGTACATGTACGAGATATATTAATACACGTAAACAGAAAAGACCTCGTGCTGTGTGTACGTACTCTGCGCACGCGCGATATGGGCTGTTCGGACATATACGGAATAGTAATTCAGCATCTTGTTTCACTTAATAACCTTCCAGTTTCGACCGAAAGGAGAGGTCAGATTGGGGTCATGTCTGTGAACGAAATGTGACATAATTCAAGATTTTTAAGATGATGCAAAGATTGTGAAAATATCTTTTGTGGTTCACGAGATATGCTTTTTTGAAATATCAAATTCACTAAATCTAAATGAAAGTTTAATATCTGATGACCTCACCATGACGTCACAACTCAGTATATAACTACATGTTAAGGTCTAAGTATGTGTTAAGTTTTATGGTGCTGTGAACTTTGAAATTTTTTTGTTGGATAAGTCTCACTGAGGAGAAAAAAGGTGTGTATTAGAACAAACACACGGTGTTCGTGTCAACTTCCGGTTCAATCAAATTATCATCGATGATGTCAATCATATTTTGCAAAGGTGTATCATCTTTTATTATAACAATATCAATTTCATATTCAAAAGACCTGTCAATTTTGCGTTAGAATGTGTTGAATTTGAACTTTCTGTTTAGACCGGAAGTAAAGGTCAGATCAGGTGATTTGAAGGTCATATATATGACACAATAAAACTTCGTTAGTACCTGATTTGGTTCAATATCTGAGATTGGAAAATAATCCCTCTTTAAAAATGCCGCTAGGGGACGCTCTGAACTTTGATGACGTCATCAAACATATTTTTAAAAGATAAGATGTCACTAATCACTTTGTTGACAGAAGTCATATTCAAATTTCCTATGGTTTTTGAGACAGGTGATGACGTCAGTGACATTTTTAAAAAGGTCACATGTCAATAGTAATGTCGTCCACTGAAAGCATGTCCAAATACCGTATCATGGACCCTATAAAAGGGCTTCAGAATATTTTTTTTACTTCAACTTCCGGTTTCGACCGGAAGGAGAGGTCAGATTGGGTCATGTCTGTGTACGAAATGTCACATAATTCAAGATCTGTAAGATGATGCAAAGATTGTGTAAATATCTTTTGTGGTTCATGAGATATGATTTTTAGAAATATTAAAATTGAATTTTAGTGTATTTCGATATCTGATGACGTCACCATGACGTCACAACTTAACCTGAAACTATATGTCATAAATTTATTGACAACTACATGTTATGGTCTAAGTATGTGTGAAGTTTGAAGGCTCTGTGAACTTTGGAAATATGTTTTTTTTTGTTCGATATGTCTCGAGAAAAAAACGAACAATTTCAAGGTGTTCGCGGTGTCGCACGCACACCTAAAAAACGAACAATAACAAGAGGTGTTCGAGCTGTAGCTCGAACATATAAAAAGAGTAGTTCCTTTTTAGATTACTTGTAACTCGGCTATTCAAGTCGCAGAAAAGGAAGATTTTATAGGATTGAAGCGGAAATTTTCTTTATTATTCAAGTTCAGATGATTCAAAATGATTGTAGGTTTGCAGTGGATCTTTTTAGGTGTTCGGGTATGTGCCCGAAACACCTATTGTTTTTGTACGGTTTTTTTTTTTTTACTTCTTCTTCTTCTTCTTCTTCTCCCCAATCTTGTCCGCTAACAATAACATACTTGCCAAGTTTAAAAAACCTTCAAACTTCACACATAGTTAGACCTTAACTTGTAGATGAAACCTAGTGACGTCATGATAATCAGGAAACCGCAACAGTGACGTCATGATGACGTCAAGCCCACATACATATTGACCCACATTCAGTGTGTTATTGTGCGTTAGAAATTCTAACTATAGAGGGCGCTATACAACTTTAGTGGTCTTTACACAATCGGTGGAAAAGAAATTAATTCGTCTTATCCTATCAATGCCACGTTTAGCGTGAAGTTTCCCGTTACGCTAATCGGATTGCTTAATAGTGGACATGGAATGTAAGAGGGGGTTTCACCGAGAGATGTCCACCTGGGCACCTGCTTTACTGATTTGTGTGCCTTTTAATAATTATTAGGTGTTCGGGTATATGCCCGAAACACCTCTTGTTTTTTTTTTTTTTTTTTTTTTTTTTTTTTTTTACTCCTTCTCCCCCATCTTGTCCGCAAACAAAAACATACTTGCAAACTTCACATGAACTTGAAACTTGGCATGTACTTAGAACTTAACAAGTAGATGAAACTCCAGTTGTGAGTGACCCCGATTTGACCTTACTTCCTGTCCAAACCGGAAGTCAAAGTTTAACATTAAAAAAAAAATCATATCTCAACAACCACAAGAGGTAAATGCACAATTTTTGTACCATTGTACAGATCGTTAATTGTCAAAAAATATTTACAAAAAGGTGACCCCAATTTGACCTTACTTCCTGTCCAAACCGGAAGTCAAAGTTTAATATTTAAAAAAAATCATATCTCAACAACCACAAGAGGTAAATTCACAATTTTTGTACCATTATAGATTGTTAATTGTCGAAAAATATTTACACAAAGGTGACCCCAATTTGACCTTACTTCCTGTCCAAACCGGAAGTCAAAGTTTAACATTTAAAAAAAATCATA
The DNA here is from genome assembly GCA_029582265.1 of Zoroaster sp. YZ-2022. Lineage (NCBI taxonomy): Eukaryota > Metazoa > Echinodermata > Asteroidea > Forcipulatida > Zoroasteridae > Zoroaster > Zoroaster sp. YZ-2022. Next base: position 27,650,127 of record CM055829.1, on the reverse strand, counting down.
TCTCAACAACCACAAGAGGTAAATTCACAATTTTTGTACCATTGTACAGATCGTTAATTGTCGAAAAATATTTACAAAAAGGTGACCCCAATTTGACCTTACTTCCTGTCCAAAACGGAAGTCAAAGTTTAATATTTTCAAAAAATCATATCTCAACAACCACAAGAGGTAAATTCACAAATTTTGTACCATTATACAGATCGTTAATTGTCAAAAAATATTTATACCCCAATTTGACCTTACTTCCTGTCCAAACCGCAAGTGAAAGTTTAATATTTAAACAAATCATATCTCAACAACCACAGGAGGTAAATTGACATTTTTGTACCATTGTACAGATTATTAATTGTCAAAAGTATTTACACAAAGGTGACCCCAATTTGACCTTACTTCCTGTCCAAACCGGAAGTCAAAGTTTAATATTAAAATAATTTCTAAATTCAGTATTGTATTGTATTCAAATAAACTTCTCGCGAGAACTTCAACAGACGTTAACATTTGACTTCTCCAACACTTCGAATTGATGACGTAACCATTTTAACTTCAACCGAACACCTTGTTTTTGTTGTGACAAAAACTTATATCTAGTTTTATTTGAGTTTGTTGAATTTCAAAACTTTTAGTGGTCACTTGGTGGCGCTGATCATCACATATATTTATAAACTTATAACGCGTTTGTGGAGCATCCACTTTTCTACTGATTCGAAGTTTTCACAAGAACATCGAAGTCACATGAACTTGAAACTTGGCATGTACGTAGAACTTAACAAGTAGATGAAACTCGAGTTGTGAGTGACCCCAATTTGACCTTACTTCCTGTCCAAACCGGAAGTCAAAGTTTAGATATTTAAAAAAATAATATCTCAACAACCACAAGAGGTAAATTGACATTTTTTGCACCATTGTATAGATTGTTAATTGTCGAAAAATATTTACACAATGGTGACCCCAATTTGACCTTACTTCCTGTCCAAACCGGAAGTGAAAGTTTAATATTTAAAAAAATCATATCTCAACAACCACAGGAGGTAAATTGACATTTTTGTACCATTGTACAGATTGTTAATTGTCAAAAGTATTTACACAAAGGTGACCCCAATTTGACCTTACTTCCTGTCCAAACCGGAAGTCAAAGTTTAATATTTAAAAAAATCATATCTCAACAACCACAAGAGGTAATTTGACAATTTTTGTAACATTGTACAGATCGTGAATTGTCAAAAAACATTTACAAAAAGGTGACCCCATTTTGACCTTACTTCCTGTCCAAACCGGAAGTCAAAGTTTAATATTTAAAAAAATCATATCTCAACAACCACAAGAGGTAAATTGACATTTTTTGCACCATTGTATAGATTGTTAATTGTCGAAAAATATTTACACAATGGTGACCCCAATTTGACCTTAATTCCTGTCCAAACCGGAAGTCAAATTTTAATATTTAAAAAAAATCATATCTCAACAACCAAAACAGGTAAATTCACAATTTTTGTACCATTGTACAGACCGTTAATTGTCAAAAGATATTTACAAAAAGATGACCCCAATTTGACCTTACTTCCTGTCCAAACCGGAAGTCAAAGTGTAATATTTAAAAAAATCATATCTTAACCACAAGAGGTAAATTGACATTTTTTGCACCATTGTATAGATTGTTAATTGTCAAAAAATATTTACAAAAAGGTGACCCCAATTTGACCTTTATGTCCTGTCCAAACCGGAAGTCAAAGTTTAATATTTAAAAAAATCATATCTCAGCAACCACAAGAGGTAAATTTAAAAAAAATTGCACCATTGTGA
>CM055829.1:27616662-27647827 GCA_029582265.1 Zoroaster sp. YZ-2022 | reverse complement strand
CTAAAGCATCTAAAACATGTCTGCAACCAATAAATCTGTGTGGTACAATTATTGTAAATGTGTGTATTGTGTGTGTGTGTGTGTGTGTGTGTGTGGATGATTGCATTCCTCCTGACTGCCCCTATGATCCCTCACTTCATGACCCCACCAACTCATACATTGAAGATTGTGATTTTATTTTCAAAAAACAATTCTTTTTAAACTTTATCCACAATGTGTTGTATTCTTTCCCATTAGAAAGCTGGGTCAACTCGTATGCAGTGTGCCAGCAACTCATACTATGTACCAACTCTCATACTCATTTTGGTCAACTCGACCCGTAAAAAAATATTTATTACTGAATATTTAATGGCATGTGTTACCCGGGTTGACATCCGGTTAATTTAGCTACACTATAGTGTCTATAGTTCCTCACTAATACTAGTAGTTAACTTATGTCTTGTGTGGTGATGGATGCATTGCAGTTTGCTTGATACTAACGCACTAATTTTCTCACTAAAGTAGTCCAGAAAGCAAATATCAGCATTGTTAAAGAGATAATGAAACAGTCACATCATGGAGGAAGGAAGACGTCACATGTAACTTTCTATTCCATTGTAACCTAACTTAAAGGCATTGTTCTGAAAGGGATCATTTTCTAAAGTTGCATAAGTTTTCTGAAGTTACATCAATCCACCATCATCCTGATAATAACATATGAGGGCATTCTAAGTTGCTATGTGTGTTTTGTTAGCATGACCCATTATTCTTCGTCCCTCTTGAAAACATTTAATATTTTTTTACATGATTAGATTTATATTTCAGATCATCGGTATCACATTGCTGCTACTGCTTTACAAGGTGTGATCAGAGTCTTGTGTAACTTTGTGATCCAATGGCCAGCCTTGTTGAAGTTTATCCATTCATCAAAGGAGTTAATGTATGATTCAATTATTTATATGGACTTATCCTATTCTGGCAGTCTTTACCCTCAAAGAGAATTGATTTTTTAGGACCTCAAGACATATCTGGAGGTCTTTTTTTAGGAATTTCTTTAACATATTGTTGAACAAGAATTAGTACTGAGGAATTCTTATTATATTTTTTGACTGGACCCTTAATCATCCTCACAAAATGTGGAAGTTATTAAAAGCAATATCTTCTACAGTTGGTGATCTAGTAAAATGCGTCTTGTGATATTGCCGACAGGTTGAATCGCTGCAGTTGAGCCGCTATCAAATGCATAGTAAACATAACCTTCCAATCTTTCATTGCATGGGTGTGTCAGCCTTGGAATACCTTTTGCAGATCACCCAATTAAAGCACTTTTAGTATAAGGGGCCCTTATACTTGTATTGCGTGTTGCCCTCCTTTCACTAGTTCTTGGATTCTATGAGTGCTGCAAATGATAGACCGAAAATTTTAGAAAAACCAGGCAATGTTGGTTCATCACCAGTGGCAGTACATGCCATCACTAAGAACTTGGGGAGGGGAAGGCATTTATCTCAAATTACCGATTTTCCAATGACAACCCTGAATGTCACCCATCTCTGAACTCACTAAATCGTACCCATACAGGAGTGTACATTTTATTTTAAATGCAGAATTGATTCTGTTTTTCTTGTCCAACAAAGGATCATGGTTGGGTTCATTTACACATGAAGTCATTTCACTTGTTACATGTTTTGAACCCTTCATGTACGCTCATTTCTAGATTAAAAGGTTACAAGTATAGATTATAAACAGGTCGCAATAAAGTGGTTTCAATGATGATTGTTGGGAGGAAGTGTGTAACCACAAAAGTCAAATCATGAAACCCAACAGACAAAGTTCATAAATAAATATGTATTCATTGATTTATTAGGCACGGTTTACATTTACACCCATGTACAACTCTATGATTATTTCAATGTCTCAAACAATTTATGTACAAAATAATCTGATCTTTGAGTTGTAATTCTGTAGTATGGATGCAGCTACAGCAGACATTTTGCATGTTTACAACCTTGAATGTAATGTAAATCAATATGGTGAAATTTTGTTTCATATTGTTATAAGATTATGTTTTAATTATTTGGTAGCATAGGTAAAAACAAAGACAGTTTATAAGCATGTCATAATAAGGAGATGCTTGATTACAGTGTGTCGCTATCATTGTTCAATGTATCATTATATTTTGTGTTATAAACTTAACCTGAAAGTGGTAATATTATAAATAAAAGATTAAATTTATTTTTGTACAAGACTTAATAAGAGATAAACCAATGTTGGCTTTTTTAAATCCAAAATTGAAAGGTTTTCCATAAACAAAGTGAAAAGGGCAACCAATTATCAGATTTGATCCAGTGGATATATATTCTGTTTCTTGTCAACAAGGATCATGGTTTGGGTTCATTTACACTGGAAGTAATTTCACTTGTTACATGTGTAAGACCATGTACACTAATTTCTAGATTGGTTACAGTAGGTTAAACAGGTCAACAAAGTGGTTTCAATTGATTGTGGGGGAGAAATGTGTAACCTGAAAAGTCAAGTCATGAAACCCAACAGACAGTTAAAAATAAATATTTCATTGCTTTATTGAATTTACAAGCACCATACAACTCTTTGATTATTTAATGTCTAAACACATTTATGTACAAAATGGCATCTGATCTTTAGGTTGTAATTTGTGTATGGATGCAGCTACAGACAGTTTGCCAATCATTTGTACAACCTTGAAAATGTAAAAATCAATATAAATTTGTTTTCAAATTTATATATTTTAATTATTTGCAGTATGGGTGAAAACAAAGACAGTTTATAAGCATGTCACAATAAGGAGATGCTTGATTACAGTGTCACTATGTCATTATATTTTGTTATGAAAGTGAAGTATATTATAAATAAAGATTAAATTTATTTTGTACAGACTTAAATACCAAGATAAATACCAATGTTGGCTTCATTTAAATCTAAAATTTTAAAAGGGTTTTTCCATAAACAAAGTGAAAGAACCAAATTATCAGATTTGATCCAGTGGATATAATTACATTTAATTTTGTTTGAATTGGGAATTATTTACTTTTTGACACAAAACTCTTCTGCGGGGGGGAGAAGATGGAAAGCACGGATGCAAGCTTTCTTCCAACATTATCATGTAGTAGTTATAAGCTTGTTTTTCTAATGAAAGGCTAATTAGCTGAAGGAAAAGGAAGGAAATATTTATATGGTCTTCCAAATGCTTCATTGTCTTCAGTAACCCCCTCCCCCAAACAATTTAACCCACTTCCTGCTTCCTTTTAATTTGCAACAAGTTTAACCCAGTTACTATACATGTAGTCCTTCTATCCTAAATCAACTTTGTGACTTTATGCCCATAATAACGCTGAATAGGTTGATCTGGCTACCTACAACCCTGGCAAACTATTTTCATATGAGTGATTTTTAATGTTGATTTATCATCTAGCATGGTTTTTGAAGAGCATGTGTTGGGATAGTGTCAATATTTAAAATAAAAAGCATTGTGTTCCAAGTCACACTTGTTAATTTCTAATGTATTGCTTAAATCTCACAACATTTCCAAGTTCAACAGCCAATATCTCAAGAACTAAATGACCTATTAGAAAACAAAAAAACACAATTGAATTCCTTACATTAATATCTTGTAATTCTTGTGAAATGAGTTACCATAAATGCTTGCCAATGGTCCAATTAGTGCCACACGAAGTAACGATTTTTACAAATTTGAAAAGGTCATATCTCGTAGCTTCAATTTGATGTATAAGTTGACAAATTTGTTATTTTTTCATAATCACGAGGAGGTCATAATTCATAAGTTCAAATTCAACACATTCTAACGCAAAATTGATATGTCTTTGAATATGAAATTGATATTGTTATTATAAAGATGATAAACCCTTGCACAATATGATATTGACATCATCGATGATAATTTGATTGAACCGGAAGTGGACTCGAACACCGTGTGTTTGTTCTAACAAACATAAGCTCTAGTTATTATTATTATTAAAGGTTAACTAAGTTATTTTTGTTTTATATTAATTATTTAATTTTAGTTTCTTGTGCTGCAGGACTTAAGCATTTTAAGTTATTATTTTCATTTTGTTTCTTGCAAAGATGAGAGATTAAGTTGTAAGAAGGAAAACACTATACATTTACAACTACTTGCTTGCCATTAAGTAAAAATCCAAAATTTATTTGGTTGTTGAAATTAGTTTTAATTTCCATTTTATTTATTTGTTCAATTTGTGAGGTCTACAGATAAAATACATGCAGAAAGAATGTTTTTAATTTAAAATAAAGCTCAGATTTTCCTTTAATTTGTTTATTTAAACAAAAGAAGTAATCCTATAGAAGTTGATAGGCAGTTCGCAAGAGATGAATTACATTCAGGAAGAATGTAGATTGGTCCCAATCTTAACAGAACATGTTTGTGAAGGGGGGGGGGGGGGGCCCAGTTTGCCAAAACACATACAGTAGTTCTTGTCGCGGTTATTTTGCCACATTATAACTGATCACTGATAGCTGTATTACTAATGTTTTGGACTGAAGTAAAGTATGTTCATGTATTATTTTCTAGTGTACAGTCATTACAGAATATATGTAATGACAATCATTATCACACATTGTGAATAATCGGTTAATAAGAATTGTGAGCTACTTGGAGACTAGTGTCTCAAATGTCTCCATGAATAGTTACAGCAGGAATGAACACAATTTCTAACCCCAAATGTGGCATTTGAAAATGTTATGTCTGTTTAATGAAGTAGGTTTCTAAGGTTTCTTTTGTATGTAACCCACCATACAAATCTTGTGTATATTCGTACATTTTGCAATTTTTAAAGCAGAATGATTGTTTCATTGACACAAAGGTTATCAAAAGTTATATGCAGAGGTTTGAATGTACAAGACTTGTATGGTCCATTGCATGTTTTCAAGCTACCAAGTGCTATTTGTGACCTCCAAGAGAGAGATTGGCATTAATTTTTGGATAACAAGTTAATTCTATTGCAGAAATAAATGTTTCAGTCAATTTGTTGAGTTGAATCCATGTGACTTGTATTTTTGTTTTGTTTCTAATGTTATTTCTTATTTCTTTTTACAATGTCAAATCTCAAAACTTGCTTCACGGTGAATTTCATAACAGAAATAATACTTTCCATCTGAAATATGTTAGAAAAGTACTCCCATCACTCGAATTCATAGATTGTCCCAACTCCCATATTAAGACCATAATCCAGAAAATGTGACAAACTTATCGGACTTAGTTTTCTGTTGGTATAAACGGTATTGTTTGTTGAAAATTAGAATTACAGCCATCCATAATAATAATTTAAAAAATAGCATAAAATACCTCGGATGCTGATAATAATCCACTTACTTAGTAGAGTACACCTAGCGTGGACCCGTTATTCGATTATACCACCGTGGACGTATTGTACATTATACCCCTCGACACTGGACGTAAGCTTGGACCTGTTGTTCGATTATACCACCGTGGACGTCCTGTGTACATTACCTGGTATACTGTGGACATCCAAGCGTGGACCTGTCATTTTACTATACCACGTCCCACCATTTGAATGTAGCTCTGTAAAGCAGAAAACTTCAATAACATGTAACTACCCATTTATAAGATGTCCACGGTTAAAGCTTTAATTATCTGCAAACACATCGTACGTAGCCCTTAAAATACTGCTGTCCTCGTTTGTATGGTAAAAAATGTAAGTCCACGTTTGCAGGCCTTTACAAGTATGTGTGTGTGTGGATGATTGCATTCCTCCTGATCGACTGCCCAATGATCCACTCACATGACCCCACCAACCTACACTGAAGATTGTGATTTTTATTTTCAAAAAGCAATTCTTTTTAAACTTTATCCACAATGTTGTATTCTTTCCCAGTGAAAACAGGTCAACTCGTATGCGTGCCAACTCGTACTTTTACCATCTCATACTCATAGCTACACTATAGTGTCTGTAGTTCCTCATAATACTAGTAGTGCTTATGTCTTGTGTGGTGACGGCTGCATTGCAGTTTACTTGATACTAGCACTTAATTTTCTCACTAAAGTAGACCAGAAACAAATATCAGCACCGTTATTGAGATAATGAAACAGTCACGTAATCAAGCCCTCTCCTGAAGACAACCAGAGCATACTGTAGTTGTAAAACACTGGTTCTTTTCAGAACCATCACATCTCTTAATATATGGTACAAACCACTAAATTGTCGTTTCACAGTGCAAAGATTAAGTCTTTGGACCTTTAACAAGAAAAAGAAAATCTGAAAAGATGCACGAATGTATGAGTGTAAGCGAAATATATTATACATATATTTCATAAAGAAGTTCAAAATAACACTTAAAATCAGGAGAAACGAGTCACATGTCCTCCTGGTACCCTAATTTCAAGAGTGGCAGTACGACTCGTTTTAACAAAAATCTCATGTTCATACAACAACTCATTGCTTTTATACATAGTTACGACATAATAACTGGGGATGTGGACCAAAATTTAATGTTGAGAAAAAATGTTTGCACTGTTTTGCAAACAATGACCATATGTACATTATATCTGGTATTGACGGAACTAAAATCCACTTTTATGCAGAAATTGTGGACAAAACCTAAGAATAAGAGAAATAAGAATAAGAAAACAATTGTGGTATTTGCCTGATGATAAAAGGAATTGAGTGACATGCAACTCATTTTTCATAAAGTAGTAATATACGTAATAATGTAAGAAATGTAATACTGTACGGTTTTTTATCAACAAGCAAATAATGTATTCAAGAATGTTTTAAGTCACGTACTTTGCTGCCCTTGATTTTCTCCGACCATAAATTAAGTCTTTCAATTTTTTCTTTTATATGAAGTGTATATATTAAAAAGTTCACTGCTTTTAACGGAAAAATTTTGTTGATATTCTTTTGTTTTTAGTTTAATTGATTTATAGATCATGGATGTACATGGAACACTCCAACCATTACAGGGGCAGATACAATGGGCTGGAGGGTTGGCTAAAAAACGCCGTTAAATTGACATGCATAATAAGACCATGTTTACACTTTGTGAGTACCAGGCGATTTCCGCCGGTAAGTGTGTATTTGTATGCAAAGGTTGTACATTTGTACTTCGACATAACATCAAAGTTATTTAAATTTTAGATGAGTAAGATCCGAGATGTTAATGTTAAGTCCTTATTAAAAAAAAAAAATTAAGCAAATTTCTGCTGATATCTCTGAATGTCAGATTTGATGGTTTCTTGTCAAATAGACCAGTGTACATTTTGTACCCGGCGCAGTTTGATTTTTGGAGTTATTTTATAAATTGTGAATTGGTCGTACATGACTCTCCACCACTTGATCCAAGAATGGGCTATTGCATCCCTCTGGTAATTTCACAATTTACTGTAAATAAATGACAGCAGACACATGGTTAAGTTTGACACAATCTTTTTCAGTATCAACATTTACTTTGGGGAAATGGTAACAGCTTATATTACAATAGAGTTAAACAAAACAAAAAAATGTTACTGACATGAAACAAAGCAGCTTGTTAAATAGAAACTATGAAATCCCTGACATTAATTACGATTGTACATGACTTTCTTTGCACTTTGGCCAATGTTACACAGCCACTTGCATGGTTAGCACCTAACATGGAATAATCTCACATACAGAGTATACAATGGTGTAGTGATCAGCACATAACATGAGAAAAAGCTGTGTGAAATGGGTGCAAGAAACATACATCAACTTCCATTCTAAGTGGTGTTAGACTTGAGATCAAGTCTTAATGTAGGACATATTTGTCTAGTAAATGACCTTTTGCCACATAGGAGCCATTTTGTTTTTCTGACATACATATTCATATGATCCAAAACTGATGCCAGGCAGACAATATCTATTTTTATGGCCAACTGGTCCCTTTTTATGTGTTGTGAATCAGCACTATGCTTGTACTGGCACACAGGGTATCTGACAAAGATGGGCACTGAAATACCATCCCCAGCTGCAATTTATCATTCAGATCCAGTTTGACTGTTAATACTGGGAGAGTCTTTCAAGACAAGGCTATAAGGTTAATTAGTACATATAAATAGTCTAAACTGATTTCAATTCTAGAATGATAAGAGAGTGATACACAACAGACCCATTCATTTGTATATGAGGAACAAGACAAGTGGCTGTTACATTTCAGATAAATATTCTGTATAGATCCTTACTTCACCAGAATTTGTATTTTTGCTACTTCCCTTGTAGAAAGGAAGTTTATCACATTGAAGTATGTTTTATCACAAACAAGATAATGAATTAACCTTGTTTTTAAAGGATTCTGAAAAAAATTCAAGATTAAAACAAAACAAAACTTTAAAGGCAAGTGTAAAATCAGCCAGAGGTGGTTTAAAGTAGAAGAAACTATCAACACAGTAGAAATAACACTTCCTACTAAGGAGAACTTTAGTACATTCAGGAAGAGACCTACCATTGTATCTAATCCACATGCATGTATTCCTTATAGTTTTGGAGATAGAGCATGCATTCAAATGACGAATGCTCTATGGCAAATTAGGGACGAATTGTTAAGTTTTAGTCAATTACTATGAGGGCAACCTTGACTTTCCATTATCAGGTGTTTGACAGCACAGTGACTATAAAAACGCCACTTAATTTGTCTTCTTCCTTTGTTTTATACCATCTTGGGTCAGAAAATAAAGATTCAATATTAAGTACAGTTGTAACCCACAAATAAATAGAAATAAAGTTCCCTTTCTCTTGTTTTTATGAAAGAGTTTCAGATAATGAGTTGGTCTTTTTTTTTTTTTAATCAGGCACGTGTAATTACCAATGTTGTACCTTCCCTTAAAAAAATATAAAAAAACCCAACATGATTTGGCCATAGATGGAAATGACAGATAATCAGCAGTGTTAAAACGGTTATTGTTATACGTGATGGAGAAAGTTCAGAATCACCCTGCCTAATCCCCAATATTTCCGATGAATTATCCCAGTCAAATTTACACTGCTCCAATCATTGTAGAAAAAAAAACAGTTCTTCTCACTCTGAATAACTTTACCCTGAAAATGTTTTGCTGTGAAATAACCTGTCACACTCCTCAGGAGTTATAGCTTTTCCTGAGACTGGTAACTCAATATCAAGTGATGGTTTGCACTTTCATATCTCCTTAAATAAACATCAACCTGTGAATATTTCTGCTCAAATAAACTTGCATTATTTGAGAACGTGATGACAATTCGCCCCCCCTCAATTTTCAGTCCGAAAAACCTGGTAAACAAATGACTGCATGTTCCCAATCTGTCTGTGTTCCTACTGTTATGAATAACCAACACCAATCTATGAGAATCTCTTCATTCACCCCTTGAATAAACTCACAAGATTAATTTACTTATTCTATTTACTTTTGTTTGTGTGTTACTGTTTACTCTGCTTGATCTTTGACACACTCGATTATCTTCCACATGAAAATGACTGCTTGGCAAATCAAGTATCTGTGGCAATTAGTTTTGTAAATTATTTTAATTATGCATGTAAATGATTAACACACTATTGAGCATTAAATCCCCAAACCAACATACACTGTACCAAAATTTGCATTCACTTTTAAGGCTTATTATTTGTTTGAGGACAAATCACTATATAACGGAAAACAAAACAATTGTTCAAAAATGATTTTTTTCCCCCTAAATTTGTTGCTTATTTTTCACAGTGAAAATAATGCTATTTGATCTTTTACCATGGCTCAGATTTGGTGACGATTGGATTATAAATACATGTTTTTTTTTTAAAACTAAAACATCTTTTTGTTTTTAAATAAAGACTTAAAGTCCCCCAAATCTGATATTTCTGTGGCTCAGCTAACAATATAAATAAGAAAAAAAGTACATAAACTCTACTAAACAATAAACTGTTACATTTCAAACCATGAGCATCTGTTTTGACAAAGCTTTATTTATGAAATTATGCTTCAAAACTAGAATATCGGAATAAGTGTACTCTTCGTAAAACCCGATTGTAAATCTCCTCTTGAAAACAATCAAATAGAGGCTTATATACACCTTTATTAAATGTCTGTAACTATATATCCATAATTAATAAGAATTGCATATATACATGTACAGAAAGCCCCCACACGTAACACGTAGTACAGTTGTCTAATTTGCATATAATACCAGCTTAGTGTGAATGTATCACAAAATAATACACAGTGTGACACGACATGACCCGGCATGACGTGATTATTATTAACTGGGGTTCGGTTTCTATGAAAAAATAGAAGTAGTGTAGTGTTTTGAAATATCATAAATTTAAAGAAATGCTTCTGTTCTAAAAAGACTTCTTAAAAACACGACGAAGGCTTACTCTTTTGTGTGTCGAGTGTCATAACTAGGAAAACTTGTTTAAATTATTGTTTTCAACCCAAAATTCCAAGTGCAAATGCAAGCCATGGCCATTTTCACCCCTGACCATTTGTGACTGCGAAAATAACCCCTCCCACATTCCCCTAGTCACCAGTCCTGCTTCATTACTGGCCGGCACCAATGTGGACTTTCCCCCGACTGAAAATGTTTATATGGTCTGCATCAATGTATTATTGTCAAAGTCTATTACAATAAACTCTGGCATTTTACATGTGTACAAAACATACCGGTACTACTTACTGGTGGTAATGTACACTGTGTGTTCATACATACATGCAACTGGCTGTACTGCATAATATAATGAGCGTGCGACCGCAAATTATCTGCTCATTATTTATGCAGGCGCAACACTAGCTGACCGACACAACACAAGAGTGTAACTTTTTACGGTAAAGTAGTACACTCACTGGCCAAAAAGTATTGCAACATGCTTAAAATTAGCACTTTACAGTAACAGGTGAGATGATCATTTAATCCGATTTTAATTCATCGATCGTGTATTACATAATTTCCGAGCAAGAACAGTAAAAAAGAACATTGACTTCAAAACACAGGCACTTTCAAGAAGTCTTAAAGTAGTGTAAATAAAATAAAATAAATTATTGTAACACAGGTCTCCAAAATTAGCTTTGGTGTGTGTTTGCAATACTTATAACCAGTGAGTGTACTAAGAAGGGGAGAGGAAGCTTAACAAACCTGCTATAACACTAAGGGATGCTGTGGGTGTTGCAGCACCCTTAACTTTTTGGATGGGGGGGGGGGGGGGGTCCTGGAATAATTATAATAAAGCACCCCCTATATACCTTAATATTATGCACACTCTGTGGGTGATCATTCCAAAAATCAAGCATGTAATGTCTTTAAAATATACAACTTTTCCCCTGATAGAAATTATGAAAAGTGTCAAATAATGGGTCAGATTACACCACGGAACATTCTGGGAACCCCACAACTCCCTTAAATTGGCCCGAACCCCATGTCAAAATGACTTTGGGCTTGGAACATTGCACATAATAATATTTGCACAATTCGCCAAAAGTCTTTGAAAAACCCATACGAAGAATGTGTTCCAGCGGGCTTGGTAAGCAACTGCGTTCTACTTAAAAAATGCTGATATTTCTACTGTAAAAACAATTAGGATTTTTTAAAGTACATATACTTATTTTGGGGGGATCTTTTGTTTGTTTATTTATCTATTATTGACTGATAAGCATATTTGTCCATTTATTTATCCATTAATTTCTTCCAAATTTTTCTTTATTGACTTAGTTTTTAAGATTTTAAAATTGTTTTCATTATAGAAATTTGTATTAATATTTATATATATTCTTAAATATACATGTATAAATATATATTATAATTGTTTTGTGTTCCATTTCAAGCTTAGATAGACAGGCTTTCGAGCCACAGTGTTTGAGTACACTTTTGTCTATCCTGGCCAGCTTAGAATGGGTTGCCTTAGTTTGTCATTGTCCCCATTCCTCTCTCCCCTTCCATCCATCCCAACCCAATACCTACCCTATCCCCATTCCTCTCTCCCTTCCATCCATCCCTACCCTATCCCCATTCCTCTCTCCCATTCCATCCCTACCTAATACCTACCCTATCCCCATTCCTCTCTCCCCTTCCATCCATCCCTACCCAATTACCTACCCTATCCCCATTCTTCTCTCCCCTTCCATCCATCCCTAGCCAACCCTACCCTATATCCCCATTTCTCTCTCCTCGGCTTCTATCCCTAAAAACCAATTCATTCACATCCCCCTGCATCATAGTCATTCCAACTTGTTTCCATTACAATCATGTATTCATGTGTTATATTGTGTTTCGTTTTTATTTATGGAAAGTGTTTATATGTAACTATGTATGTTGTTTGTACTTTGATTAATGGCCAAATAAATAATAATAATAATAATAATAATAATAATAATAATAATAATGTGGGGAAAATGTTGATAAGTACTATTTATTCGTTTATTTATTTATTTATTATTTTTTTTGTGAAAGTGGAATTATAAAACTCCATTTATTCAACTTCTTTCACCACAAATGTACATACATAAGTACAATATATACAATTAAAATTATATATATAAACAAGAATTTTATAATTAAAATAATGAAAAATAGTAATAATGAACAATAACTAATACAAATAATGAATAACTGAATAAAGCAACCAAAAGGTAACAAACAATAATAAATAAACAAATCAAAAATACAGATATACATAAATAATCTTCATACAAAAGTACATATAAATATTTATATATAACTAACATCACATTACATTACCAAATACGTCACTTACAATACTCATATAACATAATGAAAACAAATATATTCAAGACATTCGTTGATACTTTAGAAATGAGCAACAAAATAAATACACGTAATTTGTTACGATAAGCTAACACAATCAATCAATTACACATTAATCATCAAAAAAATATATAATACTTACAAAATACAAGGAGACACACAATTAGTAATCAAAATGAATTTGGTTTTGCTCATCTAGAGAGCATAGAACATTGTTTTTGTGTAGTAAGTTTAAATATTTTTTATGAAGTCTGTTTTTCCAAAACTAAAAAACGTTTCATATTCTGTTTAAACTGTGCAACAAGGTCCATATAGCTTGTAATGTTTGTCAAAATAATTTTACATCTAAATTCCAAATTCACGGAGCATTTTACAAACTATAATTCCTTGAACTGGCTTTAAATTAAGTCCCAGAATTCTGTTACAATCGTTAAGAAAAAAAAACCTTGTTTTTTAGTGAGTTTTTCAATAAATGTTCTATATAAATCCAAGCATTTAAGTACGACTACAATAGATAAAAAGATGCTCGTGAGTTTCATTTTTCAGTATTACAGAGCGGACACTGGACGTCATTAATTTTACCAATTTTGTGTAAAATATTCCTAGTCGAGCAAAATGCGAAATCTAAGTTTGTACAAAAAATTCTTATCCTCGGAATCCATTAAGAAATTCTTCCATACTATTATTCCATATCTTATCCCACTCTAAGTTGCTACTGATATGAAGAATATTTTGCCACACATCTTGAACAGCAGGTTTAGTAAATTGCATTAAAACGAGTTCTATAAATAAATTTAGCATTAGTATCGGTAATTATTAATAGGACAATTGTTATTTACATCAGTAACAGTGAGCCAGTTACATACCCGGTTAGGTGGCCCCTTTCGTTCGTCTTGGATTAAAGAATGATCAATGTGTTTATCAAGACGACTAATAATTTTCCGGCATTAATATTCAAAATATTACATTTTACTGGCAACTTCCTGAAGGCAATTAAACGATTATGACAAACGACATCTTTGACGTAAAAACCCATTCGACTTGAGCACAGGACTATTAAAAACAGTATCATCAGTCGTAACAACAATATTATCCCACAAAGGGATTTCTCTACACTCTAACAAACAAGAAAAATTACGTTCTAAGGTGCCTCCAGCTTTGAGAAAGGCTAATAAAAGATCATTATAAAAGGTGGTAGTATTTTTATTTCGTTTTTTAACATTGGCAAAAATATACCATACTAAGTTATTGCTAGTACGAGCTTTATTGATCCAATAATCAAAACAATATTTCCATTTCCCTTCAGTAGAAGGGTAGCAGAACAACCACTGTAATTTTAAGCTACACAATTTACTATTGATGTCTATTAATCCCATTCCCCCTAGAGGTTTCAGACTAACAATGGTGTTTCTTTTAATTTTATCATTTTACCGTTCAAAAATTCCAAAACAATATTACTAATTTTTTTAATCAGAACCTCGGGACGAGGCAAGGACACTTCCAGGTAATTCAAACCTGCACCGACGAGACAATTAACAATAGTAACCTTACCGTTGTAGGTTAAATTACGTTTAGACCATCTGTCCAGGATACATTGAGTTTTATTTATTCGGGGCCCCCAATTATCATCGGGCGTAACATCATTTCCTACAATAATACCTAGAATTTTCATTTTATCACACAAATTAAAATCACATGGCTTATCTTGTCTATTTTTCCAGTTACCCAGAAATAAAATTTTAGATTTAGCGTGATTAATTTTAGAACCGCTACCTTTACTATAATTATCCAGAATATTATTTATGACGCTAAATTCATTATTATTACTAATAAAAAGACTAGTGTCATCCGCATGTTGGATGAGACGTACATTACATTCTCCCTTGGGGGAAGCTATACCATTTAAATCACCTTTATTTCTTATTAAAGCTGCAAGACCTTCAGCACAAATAGAATACAACAGGGGGGACAGAGGGCAACCTTGTCTGATTCCCCTCTTCACCTGAATGGGTGAACCGATACAATTGTTGATAATGATACGACTGTTGGGACGGCTATAAGTGACCGGCTCTGCGAAAATGAGTCTGATGTGGTAAAAATTTATTTTGTAGTTTTATATATGGCTGGAAAGAGCATAAAACAAGCTTCATTTTGATACCTCTTAGACACTTCTGGCATGTTGGGTTCAAAAGTTATTTTACTTTGAAAAAAAATAACTTGACGAAATTGGGGAAAACCACTTTAGGAGAAATTATGCTTTTAAAACTGCACTGCAAATACTTGTGACCAACGAAGGGTACTCTTTAAAAGTCCCTCGTTACCACTATGTTCCCAGCACGCTATCACCTTGATTTTTTTGGAGAACATTAAATATTATATTACCATCATGTTTAGTGCATTAAAGTGAATTTTAAACCTAATTTAAATAATTTTACCTCATGTGCATAATTGAACAGTATTATTATGTCCTTTTTAAATTGAAATCCGACATTATAAATTAAACACAATGAGACACATAGATATAATTAAAATAAATATTTTAAATGCATATAACATTTTTATTGATCCTTCATCCTTGCTGTGGTATTGTTGCCAAAATTATAATTTAACCAATATTTTTGGGTGAAAGAGTGTGATTTTGGGAAAAAACGATAACTCATGTTTTACTCAAAACGAATTGTTTCAAAACAAGAAAAGATAATTATGGTATTTTATTGATCCTTAAACCTTGTCGTAGTACCTTTGCCAAAATCATGCATACTTGAAATCGTACATTGTACAGTAGGGACCTACAACTCGTACCCACGGCAACTGGTATGCATGCCAACTCGTACTCAAAGTACAGTCGTGATGGCAATCGTAAAAATAAAAGATAATTTAAATGAATTATTTATTGACATTTTAGCACAAAGTATTACATATCAGTAAATAATTGGTTATGAGAAAAGAGTTGATGGTAAAATTGTTGTGATCAATCAATGAACCAATTGACATAAGACCGAGTTCGTGAGAGTCCGAGTTGGAAGAATCCGTGTTGGAGAGAGTCCGATTTGAGGAGAGTCCGAGTTGGAGAGGGTCCGAAATGGCGTAGAACAAGCATGGAGGAATTTTTTTCCCTCCATGGAACAATGCTATGAGTACAAGTTGGTTGCATATAAATTGACTCAAATTCTGTTCCTCTTGTAATTCCGCTGGTGGCGGGTGCCTACCGATGGTTATTCATAGTCTTGCGTGCATACACAATGTCTCAGTTCATCTGATGAAAATCTAGAATAAGGAATACAAAAACAGAACCAGATGGTTTTGAATATCAAAACAAACATGACAACATCAAATTGTCTATCTCAATTAATTTAAAAGACATTTACTGACCAATCCAGAAGTCTTTATAATGTAAATGTATTTTGTTTAAAATAGCTTAAAGCCAAAGGGTGGAAAAACAATACAGGTATAATTATTTGGATCAACTTAGTTAACGTTAACGTTAATCAGGTAAAATTTGCAATAAGAATACTGACCATCCCCTACGGTCACTGAAGTTCGTTAAATTTATTTCTTAATTTTGTGATAAAGTGAAATAAAGATTGAACGTAATTGATGTAACCCTATGATTATAACTCACTTGTAAAACGTCTTTCACCTGGTCCCCTGGGTCAAAGCGGGATCGAGAGACAAGACTGTCGGAAACATCAGCTTTACCGCCCGCCATCAGCACGGTAAAATGAACCATCCTGGCATCCATTGCGAGACAGAAGGACTAACGTTAACGTTAACTTTTTGGACAATGCTCAACTATTCTGCCTTTTCTGACCCTGAAGATTGGCATTTCACAGGTCAATAATGACATTGTCTATCTTGATCCCCTTATTTATTGGACTTCATAAAACCACCACTATATTAATACAAGTATAATTTGGTCTCGTCAAACCCACAAAAAAGTGGTAACGAATTCCCGTACATGGACGTACACAAACACGTATTATTATACACGGCGAGTGCTCAACCTGCCTTGTGCGCATGCGTATTATGACGTATACAGCGTATTGTCAATTACGTGTACATACTTCAAACTTACGTGATTCAAGCCGAGGCTTAGTAACAAGCAGGGTTTGTTTACATGGATATCTCGAAAATAACTAGTTAGTAAATGTCCTTTGACCTACGTTTTGCCCATATTTGGAGAGAGGAAGGCCTAAGCTTTCAGCTGATACCAATATGAACGTAGGGGAGTGCATCTTAGGCCAAATACAAGGCGCGCAAAATCAGGAATTTGTAGCACATTGAAACGAAAACGAAAGACAAATTGAAAGGAAAGAGTCCACAAAACCTTGATTTATTCATCTTTATGAATCAAATTCATTATTTCTATTCATCAAATATGAAAATAAATAAACAAAAGAAGCAAATTAATATCTTACTGGGAAAAAAAAATTGAAAAAAAATCACCTCAACATTCATTGACCCTTTACGTGAAAGTAGATTCTGCGACATCAGACTCATTTCGTGAGCGGGTCACATAAAAGTTTAATCCACTGAATGAGGGTGGGAGGATATTCATTTTATATATAATGTTAAACATGTATTTCCAACTGATACGATCATAGGCTTTTTCTTGATCGATGCTGACAAAACAGCATCCAAATTATCTAAATTAACATAATCAATAACATCGCGCAATAGCATAAGATTATCATGGATTTTCTTCCTGCAACCCCCACAAGTTTGTTCTTCACCAACAAGGTTAGGCATGATACGTTTTAATCTGTTAGTAATCACTTTAGATAGATTTTATAATCGACTGCTAATAAACTAATCGGGCGCCAGTTTTTAAATCATGTCTGTCCCCTGAGTTTTTTGTAAATAAGCCTAATCAAAGCACAATTCATAGAATCATAAACGACCATTTCTAAAACAAAAATTGAAAACTTGTAGAATGTCAGGACCAATAATATGCCAAAATGTTTGATAAAATTCAACGGTTAAACCGTCATAACCCGAGGACTTATTTTTATTCATCTCAAAAAGCGCAATTTTAATTTCTTCATCGGTGATATCATCTTCGAGATCGCTATAAATATCATCATAAATATCTTTGTTATTAATATTACTAACGATATCCATTAAATGAGAATCAGAAATTTCTTCAGTTTATAAAGATTGCTATAGAAACTATTAGCGCAATCTAACAAAGTATCCGCTTGATCAGCATAATTACCGTCAGGAGTAAGAAATTTATCTATTTTACCATTGTCAATTTGTTGTTTTCTAAATTGAGAAAAACTTGAAGGTTTTTCACCTTCGTTTTCATGACATTACGCACTCTGACTTGTGCTTTTTTCCAAATGTCAGTTTCATATTTTTTTATTTGAGTTTCAATAGTTTTTATAGCATCAGAATCAGCATACTGGGGATTATTAATCAAAATATTATAACGTTTTGAAGATCTCTTTGATGTTGTTTTTCTTTCCAAGATTTCTCTTTGCCGTAATCTCTAATAATTTCTTTAATCCGATATTAACCACTTTCCCACCATTTGGCAAGAGAATCATAATTGTCTTTTCTTCTCTCAAAAATTCAAAAGTTCAATTCTAAAAATACAATCATCATCTTTAAAGAGGCTATTATTGCAAATCCATCTTCCTTGGCCATGGCAAATACTCAGGTCATTTAATTTCAGGCAAACTATACTATGGTCCGATAAACCACAATTGTTGACAGTAACGTCAACAACATTATTCAAACACTAGAAGAAATGAACAAATAATCGATTCTACTCAGTTGCTAGTGGCTTTATGAAAATGAGTATAACCCTTATCATTGGGATAAACGGTATTCCAAACATCAAAGAGATTTTCTCCTGAAGCACATTTCTGAGAATAATTTTACTAACATCTTTAACTCTATTATTATCGATATTACAATTAAAATCCCCTCCTATAACCCAATCGTTATCATCAATAAGATCCTCTACTCTAGATCATTAAAGAAGTGGGCTCTGGCGTAGGCCTCGTTAGGAGCATACAATGAAGCAATATTAAGATTAGTATTTTTCCATTTAATTTCTCCATTGATCCATCTACCCTCACTATCTTTATTAATGTTAATGACGTCTAAGCCGGATTTTTAATTGATCAATATGGCAACCCCCCTAGACTGAGAATTCCCATGACTAAAAAAATGTTTACCTTTCCATTGTTTACTCCAAACAAGTTCATCGCTAGCCACACTATGGGTTTCTTGAACAAAAATTAAACTATACTTTCTACGTTGTAGATAATCAAAGAAAACATTGCGCTTGACTCCGTCTCTGAGACCATTAATATTGATAGAAAGCAAATGATAAAAAGGCCATAAAGAGAAATATGAGGATGTGAGACTTTAATATGGAAACGAACATGATAAATGAAGAAAACATACCTATAAACCTTGTATTTTGAAAAAGATCACGTAGTCCTCCTCTTCCTCTCCGCGTTGGCTTGACTGGCTTGGTTGACTGGACTCGGTGAATTGGCTATTCTCCTTGGATGTTCCGCGTATCCATGACATACGTTTCTTTCAGAAAAAGCTGTTTTCCCCCTCTCATATATGTTACGTATTCTCCATCAAATTATCTTCGTCTTCGGAGTTTTGGGTAAGTGTCAGGTTTGCTTTAGGATCTGGTGTTATGATCGCTTGAGGATCTGGTGTCGAGATCGCTCGAGGATCTGGTGTCAGGATCGCTCGAGGGTCCTGATGTCGATTTTGCTTCAGGATCTGGTTTTGGTATCTCTTTAGGGTCATCTATCTGCTTCTTTTTAGGCTCTGGTGTCTGGATTTCTGCGTTTCAGGTCTCCTCGGTAGTTGTGTTCTGGCCGTCGAGAGCTTCCATCTCTTCGGAGTCGATGTCTTCGCGAGCTTGTTTGATGGTTCCTTCAGCTCCGCTGTCTAGTTTTCTCTTCCTGGTTGATTCCTTTACGGCTTCATCCCAGAAACCAATGGGTTTGGATTTTTTAGTAGGACCAACTGCATCTTTGAAGGACTTTTTGGAAGTAGTGTTGTTTTTTGGCCGGGGCTGTTTGTCGGATTGGCTGTCTTCATGGGTGGGAACTTCTTCGTGATCGTCTTGTGTGCTTTTTTCCCCGTGTTCTATCACTTCAGCTATGTAATATTGCGGTTCCATGGTGTCTTGGGTGTCTTTAATTTGTTCTCTATCCCTAATGTTGTCTTCGGTTTGGGTCATTGGCTCGTGGTCATCTTCGTCTTGTCTCTCGTGCCATGCGGCTCGGTGGTTGTAACTACCGCAGACGAAACATTTATTTCGCGAAGGACATTCTCGTGCCAGGTGGTCGGTCGACTCGCCAATTTTACAGGTCTTGACTTGGCCTCTGTATCTCACTGGTAGGGTGAAGCCGCTATACTTGAGGTAGCTAGGTATGGGCATCTTGGGTTTTGATTAGACAACTTCTTACTCCCGTTTCGATGTTGTCGTCGAAATCATGACGTTGTCTTCGCAGGTTAGCCACAGTGCCGTAGTGCGTCAATAGGCTGATTACTGCTTGGTCAGGAATCTCGTATGGGGCCTTGATATACGCCACTACGGATCAGTCCCTGACACTGGCTCTTTCACATTGGATTAGGACGTTATGTAATAGGATGCCTTGTTCTGCGATGTGGACACAATCGTCTTTATTGTCAAAGGTCACATTATACCATTTGTTATCCAGCTCCGCTATACAGAACTACTGTGTCGATGGTGTCTAATTCGTTGTGTATAGCGTTGTATACATCTTTAGGCGTTATTGCTTTGGGACTATGGAGGCTGTTGAATCTCACTGTATTCGGTCTGGTCACTCGACGGAACATGATTGCGTAATTGAATGGCGCGACAAAGGAAAAAGGGCCAAAAGGCCCTCAAAGGTGTAGTTTTTCCTCTCTTACCTCACTGAATGTGATCACAAAACTTGATGAAGAGAAAAGGCGATAGTGACTGCTTCCAAAAAACGGGAAAAGTGAAAATTTCAGTCAATTTATCGGAGACTCGATGGGAGCACGTCTTGCTACAGCATTTATTTATTTATTTATTTAGTTATTTAGTTATTTATTTATTTATTTAGTTATTTATTTAGTTTTTATTTATTTATTTATTTATTTAGTTATTTATTTATTTAGTTATTTATTTATTTATTTATTTATTTAGTTATTTATTTAGTTATTTATTTAGTTATTTATTTATTTAGTTATTTATTTATTTATAGTTATTTATTTAGTTATTTATTTATTTAGTTATTTATTTATTTAGTTATTTATTTATTTATTTAGCTAGTTGGTTATTTATTTATTTAGTTATTTATTTAGTTATTTTTATTTATTTATTATGCCGAGGACGGACGTGTTTCTTTTCGAGCTCCCGTGTAAGGCCTAAATCTTAGCTCTCTCTGACCTGGTAAGGTCCTTGTATTTATATTATAGTGTAATTTATTGTATATAGATACCCATAGACCAAGCCCACCGTGTAAGTTTCTGTTATTTTCGTGTATTTTATGTGTATTTTTTGTTTAGTTTGTGGAGTCGTTTTTGCTGGGCTGGCCGCCATGGCCAGTCAGGCTGGAACATCAGACGTGGGTCAGCCAAGCGTGGCTGGCCCCAAGCCCATTGTTCCTGGTGACGAACCGTTCGCGGGCGTCACCAGGAAAATGAAGACGTCTTTCAAGTCATAGACAATGTGTCCATTGAATCCTATATGCAGGAATTTAACAATTGTAAGCCAGCACACATTCATGTTGTCTCTCTGCAAGTAAATTTCTAATAACCGTATTGCCGTGTACCTGGGTTCTAGAGGAGGTAGCCGAAGCTATTTCGCTGGGTCTTACCCACGGCGACTCCTTTCTGGAACTCAGCCCCTTGTTCAACCAACCACCCGCCTAACCTTGTCTAATGTATGTCCCAATCCCTAATTCTGTCCTTCTTCACAACATATCGAGCTTTTGTAAAGTTGTATCCCTATCCGGCCCATGCCCCTTGGTTTTAAGAACAAACAGCTGTCCCACATAATGTCATTTCGCCGCCACGTCCAGGTCCTAGTCAAACCCAACGTCACTCTCCCCAGTCACATTAATTTCTCCTTTTCTGGTGCTAACTATCGTGTTTTTTATCTACGGAGTCGGTGCGATGCTTCAACTGCGGTGAGTATGGCCACATCAGTCGCTCCTGCAAGCCCCGCCCCACCCGACAACGACGAAGAACCACAAGAACCGACCAACCCCTCAACCCCCACCAACTTTCGTTCACGGTAAGAATAAGAAATCTGACCCAAACACCTCCCTAAAGTCCAACCCCTCCACCGCCCCGCCCACCACAGAACCCTCTAATACCACCCCACTAGCCGGACCCTCCAAGGCCGCCATTTGTACCCACTCCGTCGCAGGAGGTTTTCAAACACAGGTGTCCCGTCCCTAAGCCCCGCCCCTTTCACACCTGGGGGCTCCTGCAGCTGGGGTCCTCGAGGCAGGCGCCTCCTCTGCGGGGCCCTCGGCCTCATCCGACAAGCCGGTCGCAGCTTCGGCTGCGACTGCGGCCGGTGGTCCTAGTGGTCCTGCTGGGGTGGAGTCTGCCGCCGGGACCTCGTCCGGGTCCTCACGGGTGAAAACAGCCCTTAAGTCACCTGCTCGTGACAACCCAATTCTTATTTTTGGCACTCCCCCTCCCCTCACTAGGCTCTTCACTGAGGCTGTCACCAAGCGCAAGCTTTCGCCCCAGAAACCTGAAGATGACACACCTCACCTGGTATCCCTGAAATCCCCGCAGCCCCAACGTAAACTAAGGAAAAAGGCCCAAGCCCCCGAACCCCAGACCCCGACCCTCTCGCAGATCCTCAACCACGACACACCTGATGACACGACAGACATGGATTTTGACACTCAGCCCTCCCCCTCTAGTCCTCATCACTCCGCTACCCCCTACTCTACCCCTGTCACTAGCCCCGCTCCCACCCCACCTTCCCCTCCCTCAGTCCGTCCCTGCCCCCCACTCCTGCCCATAGCCCCGCCCCACAGCTAGCTCCACTCCCTCTCCTAGCCCAAGACCCGCCCCCATCCCTGCCCCCATCCCTGCCCCAAGATCCGTCCCTAAACCTACCCCAACCCCCCCACCTCCACGTCTACCCCCTTTCCGAACTCCGTAGTTGCAGCATCGGACACCGACTCCTCTACCTGGGATGGTTCACAACCATCCACTGATGATGAATCATCCCAGATAGTGCTTCCTATTATGCCCGGTCCCTAAACGAGTCACAAATCGTTAAATTCCTGTGTAAAGTAAAGTCACAAAGTAACCCCATGTCCATCGCCCAGACCTTCACCAAGGACATTCAGGGCCTCATACAACAACTGAGGCCCTTAAACAATAGTTCCCTGGTGCCCTACAACATGCAGCATAGGATTCGCAAACTGGTTAAGAAACTCGAATCCTAATTTCCTTAAATTCATGATGGATAGACTGTACACTCTCATTTCCTTGCTTATGGCGCTCTCGGTAGTTACCCTTAACACTGGAGGCTGTCTTGATACTACTCGTAACGTCACCTTTTATCATTACATGTCTAACTTAACCCCAAGACCTGACATCATATTACTGCAAGAAACTTACACATTAACGGAAAAAAGTCTGTGCTGGAGAAACTGGCACAATTACGCCCCCAATTGTGCTCCTGGTACCACACCTGGTTCAGGGGTGACCATTTTAACCCGGAATAATATCAACCTTGTAGCCTCCAGTGTTATTGTTGCTGGCCACATCCTCTTTGCCCAAGTTAAACATAACAATTCTGTTTTTAATATCTACAACTTTCTCGTCCCCAGAAAGAACAGCATCCTTTGTCCTTGACAAATTTGATTCTCACTGTGGCCAGCAGGCTGAGGCGCCATTCTCGTCGGAGGTGACTTTAACTGCACGCTTGATCCTCTTATGGATCGAGCGGATAGGCCGACCGAGCATCGTCCCCGAATCTCACGGCTGTTCCACTCTCATTACTACAGCGCGTAAAAAGATTTTGCAACGAACAAACGTTTCCTCCAGTAATGAAACAATAGCCCGTAACCAACATGGCGGATATTCAACGTTAACGTTGAAAAGAAAAACGTTTCTAACCTTGAATTTTCGATAATTTATCATTATATTATTGAGTGAAACAATCATAATTAATCATAAACACTTTTATTTGTTCACTTGGGGTTGTTCAGTAAAATATGTGTTGAAGCTAATTTCTTGAAAACATGGGTCTTGTTTTATCAAAACCCGGATGAAAAAAAAAAGACAGCGGACATATTTACAAGAGATCGGTTTTAAAATCCGTGTTTTGTCACGCCGACACAAAACTCCTGTAAAACCCCTATTAAAATGTACACACACATTCACGGACGTGCGAACCGTATACAGCGTACACGTACATACACGTACATGTATGTAAACATACACTTGGCGCGAGATACAAAATGTTTACAATGTTTTGCTATTTGTCGTACATGGCAGTGTACATACATGCTGTATACGTTCGTCACATCGTTTGAACAAACAGGCTCTTCAACAACAGTGATTACTGATTCATGGTAAATACTTTATTATTAATACAATGGCAAGTTTACACACATATTTACAGTTATGAATCAACTACAGTTTCATCAATCAGCACTTGATAAGTTGTGCCGTGTGTGCACAAAGTTAAATACAAATAATTCATATGCAGCAGTGGACTGTGCACAGTATAGAAAAGAATTAGACAAACTGTATAGAATAAACATCTGGCTAGATGATTCAACAAGGCATCCAAATAAATTATGCTGGAGGTGTGTGCGAAATTTGACACATTGTAAACAACAAACTAGGGAATTTGAACATTCATGTGCTACACAAACAATACCGACTGGCAAAAACATTCAAGAACTGGAATATGCACCACATGTGAACTGTACAGAAAACACTCAAAGGAGGTCGCCCCGCAAAGAGAAAGCGAACTGGTAAGGGTCTTCCCAATGTGGACCAACTCAAACCGAACAGCCACAACTGCGAGAGAGGTTATTCGTTCAAGTTGCACCTAATAATACGTATACAGTTCCCCAAATCTTGACATTCTTGGCACAGAGAAGGCGGTGGAGACTATTTTCATTTGTGCAATATGCCAGTGCATCCTAAGCTCCCCATCAGTACAAACTCCCTGCGAACACAACTACTGTTCCTCATGTCTTGAGCAGTGGTTTTATTTTAGATCCAGTAGCACTGTTCCCTGCCCCGTATGTCAAGTAAATGTGAGTCATGACAACGTCACATCATCACCTAAATTCTGAGGCTTCAGCTTAGCAACTTAACAACGGTTTTGCACAATATGTGGCACAATAGGTAAATTAACAAAATGGTCGACCATGTTTGTCCAGTTAAAGGACATAACACCACCATGCACCTGTGACCTGTGTACAAACACCAAATTCCATCCGACATATTCCGAGACAAGCACCAATATATCACGTAGAGAAGAGATCACAAAGCAGCAAAACCTCAAGCAAGTTGCAGTAGAACATAGCAGAGGCAAACCCTATCCCGGCAGAAATCGAAGAAGTCAGTGATCGCTGGACTTGGTTAAAGCTTTGTGCACAGAAAGGAAAAGATATGCGTTTGAAAACACCAGGGCCGGGTAAGTATTTGTAAAAATAATCTGCTTTATTAGCTTATTTTTATTTAAATTAATCTTGATTTTAAGTGGTGCATAAGCCGATTTGTCTTCCACATGTACATGTACAATCATGTGCACGTACCCATGTAAATAATAATATTTTGGGATAGGTGTACCATGATGCTTTCCTGTTTTCACAAACTGAAATAATCAGAACAGCCAACAGTAGGTCTAGATTTAAAAAAAATGGTACAACACCGGCAATAAATTTTCTGGATAGGATTCAGCTACTTAAATGATAACTTACAACAAATAAATGTTGCTTTATGTAAAAACAAAACCTCAACACACCCACACACTTAAAAACAAACTGAACAATAGTAAAATAAATATATTTTAAATCAATAAATATTTATGCTACGTTTGTACACCAGTTTCTAATCAATGATGTTCTTAATCTTCCGAAGACATAAACCGAGGCAATGTTGAGATTTTGTTCATTAGGGTGTACGGAGATATTTCGTTAACTTTTAACATCATAATTATTTACAGCCGACATTTGTGCAGAAAATTCAACAAGCTCTTCCCAAAAGCCTCATCCACAAGCAGATTATCAACAACTGATGGAATCAATGACCCAGATGCTTCCAGAATTGCCAGCGTGATGAGAGACTGCCAATTAGCATGGGAACAACTCCGAAAGATTAAGAGGTTTGTAAGCTTGGCCATAGACATTGATTATCAACATTTTCACATTACAAGCGTACAAAGAGTAAAAAAATTCAGTGATCCCCCCACCCCTAAAATCGTACAAAAAAAATTGTACAGACTGCATGAACCCTTCCTCCCCACAGCGTACGGTTTGGTAACGCTCGTGAAAATGTTGATAATTATGCATGGCCCCTAAAAGAAACTTTGTAGAAAACTTTATATACTGGTACATGTAGACCTACATGTTCCATGTTTACTATTATACACTGTACATCAAAGATGCACTACTGTGCAATTTAAACACTAATGCACAAAACAATGTATCATGCCAAGGTGTTATCTTAATTTACAGGTATCTTGGCAGCATTGAGTTTACATGCATTTCATCAGAGAGAGCTATGCGAAAGCGACAAAATGTGCTCCCTAATGACAACCTCACGGGAAGTCTTGTTCCACTCATCTTCAATTCAGATAAAGCCTATGGACATAATGTAGTGGAGCTCACGAGAAAGTACCCTATGTGACTGCTTCAAAGAATCTGCCCTCAATGATCCTGGACTATCTGGACAGACATGACTTGTAAAAGTTTTAGTACCATGGCGAATGTAACATTGTACATGTATGTATAATGATTATACTGCACATGAAATACTTTGTAATCTACCACACACCTCCATCAATATTTTTGTTTTACAGGTATGGCGCTCTGACCTGGCATGACGTGTGATCCCAAAGGAGGAAGTGTGGATCAAAATTGGAGGAGACAAGGGTGGAAATCCTTCAAAATGTCCTTCCAAATAGTGAATACTCGTCATCCAAATTCATTGGTAAAAACACTGTTGTGTTTCGCTTGTTTCAAGTAACGATTCAATTATTGAACCTTCAGACAGTTTTGCTACCCATCATGGACCAAGTATCACAACTTGCTGGCCAAAAGTGAGGTAAATACTTGATTTAAAAATATATAACACACATCATAAATGTGCACCTCATTTTAGAGTTATATTGAATGTTTTGTTTACTCTGTTTTATTCTTTACAGGGACAAAACACTGAGACTTTTCTTTTTGGAGACTATGAGCCAAGTTTTAACCAAGATGTACGGTATATGAAGTCGTAATAAAGGTAAGGTATACAAATGTATGAGATGTTAATTTATGTTTGCTTTTACAATATATACATTGTTTTATGTTAGAAAAATAAATTATATACAAATACATCTACTATTTACATATGGACATGATGTCCCTTTCACCATACATTTACAACATCCAAAATGTTCTGTTTATGTTTTCTTAATTGAAGACGATATTGCTGCTTGTATTGCACAACATCCAAGCGACAACATGGAACTCCCCATCACTGAGAGGGCAACAGCCACCCCACGCACCCTGCAGTCAATTGTTGAATCACACACTGCATATGTAGCAGATGGCTCAATGAAAGCTCGGCCAAGGATGCCCTCATAGCATCATAGCTTAAGCTAACATTGACATTGCAATTGACCATGTAAGTTGAACTACATGTGCACGGAGCAACAACAAATATCTTACTCTGGCGATCTGCATAATATAATGGCATAAGTGGCTCTGCTTATCAGAACAAAATTCTGCGCTTTACGAGGTCGTGTGAGCGACAATCATTCTCTTCATGGATCCCATGTTTATAGATTCGGCTTAAATAGTTAGCGTCGAATTTCTGCGCTATATGTGCGGTGAGAAATCCTTACCACGCGAAGTAATATAAGCACATAACCATATATTCCTTGGTTAATCATCAGTAACACGCTTACGCTTAAGCTTAGGACTTCTAAGCCCGTAAGCCACCATTCTATGTTTACTGGTATTACCGGGCAGAGCCAGCGAAATTGGGCTCTGTTTATTTTTAAAATGCATTTAAAACGCTCCATTTTTATTTACATTATAATTTTGTTTAGGTGGTTCTCCCAAGCCTTCACATATCTCTTGGAATTTACAAGAAGTTTTTTGATATGTACGGAAAGCAAGATGCTACATGCTTGATTTAAAGATTTTCGAATTGCTAGGTCAAGCACAAGCAGATGAAGATGACCTCAAGCGTTAGTACCACTAATCTTTGACCAGAAGGTTGCACGTGAGTTCAACCAAAAGTAGGTTGCCCGGTGACAAATCCATCAAGTAAGATGAACTTGGAAAGCAGATTGAAGAAGAGTTACCCCTTCACCTCCTTCAACATAATCCTTCAAAATGCCGAGATCAAATGTTTCAGCAGATGCACAACAGGGCTTTCAATCTTCGGCACGAATTGAGCAACTGGTGAGAAGTTCCGTCGTAAATACGTAATATTTTCAAACTCGACTCGCCGAGTCATGTATTTTCTTAGTATTCATTATGTGTATACTGGGTACATGTTTACATTTGTAGTCACAAGTCAGTCCTATTGAAAATATTCATATGGTAGTTGATGACATATTTATAAAATAAAATAGCTGCTCTTGAACATATCCCCAGACCCACATTGTAGGAGCTACGACAGACCATAATGTAAAAATATATATTTTTTGTTTACCCTTTTTAAACACCCATATTTTAAATATACCCTATTGCACAATATTTGAAATGTTAAAAATAAAATTAAAACATTTGCCAACGAACATGGTCCGTCGTAGCTCTGGTATTCATTTAAGTCAAAGGACATAAAATAAAAACGTGCACTGTGCCGATAATCGTTATATCTTTCCCTTTTGGAGTTACAGGGCAATGAAAAGCATGACTCTAATGATTGGCGCCGGTCCAGTTGCTGGTGCCTTGATGTGGTATTGAAGTTAGCACCATGTTGAACGGCAAGCCACCACGGAAAAGCTTTTGTTGGCAACCACGCTCACAAATGCTGGCCAGGCAAAACCACTTCAAAGTATGCTTATGTTGTTGTTTATCATACCTACATGTTGATACATGTTTTGTACCTATTTCTATTGGTAAGAATTGTAAGTACTTGATGTGCATAACATGGATTGAGAAAGTGTTACCTTTCGTCTACTATCCCAACAGATTCAAGTCATTCTCTGACCCAACGGTGAACCCCGCAGAACAATCCAGAATATGTCATAACACGATATTCCACTGCAACGTCAAAAAGAACTCTGTCGTGTAGTAGTGAATGGGGTCGACTTGAGGATATTTTCCTCAAATTTGTTGACACACTTTATGATAAACCACGCCAGGGCCTTATCACCTGAAGACTTCAAACGCATTGGTAAATGGTCTACTCTTTCTTTTTTGTTGTGAAGTACCGATAGTAAAATCCTGTTTGTGGTAATGACATTTTGTATTCATCTAGATAATGTATCAACATCTTCATGGATCTTACAGAGATAGTTTCCTGAATCCAGCATCACTCCCAAGATGCACTTATTGGAGAACTACGCTGTAGAACAGCTGACCAGGATGGAAGTTGGATTTGGCCTTCTAAACGAGCAGGGGAGAGCCGATACACACTGAATTCAACAGGACAGGTCGTGTGGTACAGGAATGCGGGACGACTTGCAGCGTCTGATGACAATAATGCGACGTCACCACTTCATTAACTACTCTTGTGGTACATACAAAAATGATCACCAGAAAAGAAATAAAAAGAAGAATAACACAAATATTTATTAGGGCAAGGAAGTTCTGGTTTTGTTTGGAGCCACTATCATGCACTCATGGCATATGTGTACGACAAGAAAAGCAGCCTTAGAACACAGGTCACCTGTAATTTTCTTGAAAAATGCTTTTGAATGTGGCACATCCGACCGCCACTTGTTTTACTCTTTTTTTATACCAAAACCAAAACATAATACCTCATCAGTTAAGACTAAGTCTATAGTCTGTATTTTTAAATATAGAGATTGAAAAGTGGCGGTCGTATATCGCGAATTCAACAGCATGACGATAACACGAAGTTATTGAATTAAAGTATAATTTAGGAAGCCTCATGCATGTGCTACGTAACAATGTAGATGCAGCCACTCACCTCCACATGTCATAAGTTTCTGTTCAAACCACTGACGACAGGGTTGGGTTGTTGATCTGTCTTGCAGTTGCAAGAAAAGGCTGTGTTATCGGGAGAAGATGAACAAGAATTAAAATAATTAGCACGTCCAAATAAAAATCATGTCTGTCATCGCAACCACGTTCAGACGGTCATAGTTCGGGATTCTCGATTTTTCTTTTCTTTTCAACATTTTACATTCAACCAAGTTTGAAGACCACTTGTTGTGGACAATGACGGTAATAAGTAAATTTAAAATGTGGAAAAGGTTTCAAAATGTTGAAACGAAATAATAAATCAACATTTTCTTTGGCATGATTCCGTCGTTGCTCTTAGTCTTAGGTCCATTAAGGAGAAGGGACGTAACCAAGACGAGAGCTACGAATTAATTATAACCATGGAGGAAGGAACATGTGTTCTTCCTTCCTCCATGATATAACTAGTATAACACTACAGCTAGGTTCGGGAACGTTATTCAATTTCTAGCTTAATGGTGCCTTTTTTTTCTTCTTTTTTACAATAGAGGCCTAGGAGTACATACAAATTTTAAAGAAATGTAATTGTAAATAAATTATAATAATCTAAAACAGTTAATGAGGCGA
Organism: Zoroaster sp. YZ-2022; assembly: GCA_029582265.1. Taxonomy (NCBI): domain Eukaryota; kingdom Metazoa; phylum Echinodermata; class Asteroidea; order Forcipulatida; family Zoroasteridae; genus Zoroaster; species Zoroaster sp. YZ-2022. Next base: position 27,617,118 of record CM055829.1, on the reverse strand, counting down.
GCTTTTCATTCAAGATTGTCATGTAAATCCCCGCCAGTGACTACATGTACAGTACAACGTCAATACCAATGATGTACAAACATACATTACATGTAAATAATTATTTCACACGTTGAAAATAGCAAGATACAATCTGCAAATATCACAAAACATCCCGCTGTCTTTTACCTTGTTTCATCCTGATTGTCTTGAAATATGCTTCTCAACTGATGTCCTGCGATTTTTGGAGGAAAACTCAATATTTCATGAAAATGCATGTTTTAGCTCGTCAATCACATACCATCCTTGCGCTAAACGACAAACACAGGCTGCTCTGTTCACGTATGTACGTGTTCACAACCACTCTCACTGGCATGATTGACCTCGCGATCAATATTCATGATTACCATTGTTTTTTTTAAAATTTTTCCGACCAAAAATTCGGAAAAAAGAATATGCAAATATTTTGACCCTTTA
>CM055829.1:27598336-27616162 GCA_029582265.1 Zoroaster sp. YZ-2022 | reverse complement strand
ATGATTTCTGAAGTTCATACCTTTTTGGTTATGGTACATGTCTTTGTTTTTGCTCAAGTAACTGTGCATTGTTGCGGAAGAGGTTTTTTGAAAGGGGGTCATTGCAGATTTCATTAGTCTGATTGACTGAGGCAATGTGGGTATTCCATGCTTGGGTTTCAACACAGAATTATAAGGATGTTGTTTAGATTTTGTGATAGACATGTCATTTATTGACCATCATCATCAATCACCGCAAAAAATAATATCATTCTGTTATCAGTATTGACATTAAAGTTAGCAATGTATGCATTTGAACTTATTTTTGTTCATTTTATTATGTTGAATTGTGACATACATTTTATCTTTTTTCTTTTGTTTATACAGTATAGAGTGTAACTTAAGATATTAGTTTAAGGTAATGATTTGTATATATGTATTAATTTATAATTTTTTTAATAACACTAAATTGTTACTGAAGGTATTTAGAGTTCATTGTAAACTACATTTTTAATGACAATATGGACAAGATAAATTTCCAGACACCAACGTCATAAAAAGAAACCTTCAAAATGTCATTCGTTTGAGATATGAAAACGATTTCATCACTGTTGCATTTCAAGTGATGTAACCTTTCCAATGATACCAAACTTGTCTCATTTCCCCCCTCCCAAATATAAAAAAACATTGACCTTAACCTAATTAACCTTAACATTATATGAACTTAAAAAAACATGATACATAGTTAGAACTTTGGAAAAAGGTGGGGCCTACTCAGGAGCATCTGCGTGTAACATCCCGTTTGAGGAGTATTATAGCAGTATCACACCACGCATCGCGTTCAGGGTATGAAACTTTACAGATGGTTAGAATGCCCACTAGCAACGTGTTTGAGTAACATCAAACCTTCACTCGTCTCTACTGCCTTAAAATGTCAGTCTAATCAAAATTGTTGTATATTATCGCAAAAAAATCTCTTTAAAGTAAATGAAATGTTTTGTTTATTAAGAGTAATCAAATTGGTCTGGCTAATTAGCTTATTAAATGATTGTTCTCCGTCAAAGTACGTACTTAAAAAATTACAGACATGACATATCAAAGCATTCTATTAATCACATATTATTTATTTATTTTACATAGCACACAAAACTTTTAACTGATATCAAAACTCTGTCTTTCTAGTGGGACATATATGCGGTGCAGAGATATATACATAAGAACACAACATCGCATTGTTATGTAATATAAAAGTGTCATTATACAAAGTGTAACTTGTCGTGACCTTTGTGCCCACAAAGTCCACCCACAGTATGCGAAGGTAAGTTGTCACTTGTACATGTATCTTGTCCCTGCAAACTCCTTTCCATCTTTATAGGCTGAAATGCAGACTATAAATCTAAATGTTCACACTCATGACTGACGGGAATTAAAATATCAATGATTTCTCTTTCAGTTTAGAGCATGCCTTCCTCTGAGTTGTTAGCCTTGATATTCTTGAAAGTATTATAACAACATGTCTTTGAGGTAATTTACGAACAGTTTAAAGTTTAGAAATAGTGTTAGTAATATTATATCAACTCTTTAAGGGCATACATGTAGGATGCAAAGTGTAATTTGTCGTAACTTTTTTTCCTAGAAAGTTCAGAAATATGGGAAGGACTGTGCAGGGACAAAAATCAAGTGACAACTATAGTAGTATGTTAGATGGGGTCCCGGCGCAGCTGCATAAAAAACGATTTTCAAAAATCATTTTTAGGGTAATTCCCCAGATGGGGCGGGTCGTGATGTCATGAAAGTTAGATAGGGGTCCCAGCTGCTGCATAAAAAACGATTTTCAAAAATCACTTTAGGGTGAATCCCCCAGAAGGTGCGGGTCGTGATCTCATGACAGTTAGATAGTGGTCCCGGCGCAGCTGCATAAAAAACGATTTTCAAAAATCATTTTTAGGGTAATTCCCCAGATGGGGCGGGTCGTGATGTCATGAAAGTTAGATAGGGGTCCCGGCGCAGCTGCATAAAAAACGATTTTCAAAAATCATTTTTAGGGTAATTCCCCAGATGGGGCGGGTCGTGATGTCATGAAAGTTAGATAGGGGTCCCGGCGCAGCTGCATAAAAAACGATTTTCAAAAATCATTTTTAGGGTAATTGCCCAGATGGGGCGGGTCGTGATGTCATGAAAGTTAGATAGGGGTCCCGGCGCAGCTGCATAAAAAACGATTTTCAAAAATCATTTTTAGGGTAATTCCCCAGATGGGGCGGGTCGTGATGTCATGAAAGTTAGATAGGGGTCCCGGCGCAGCTGCATAAAAAAAGATTTTCAAAAATCATTTTTAGGGTAATTCGCATCTGGGGCGGGTCGTGATGTCATGAAAGTATTGATGACGTCACAAAATAGATTTAGATGTTACCGCCGGTATTACCGCTGGTTTAAAAAAAAACGATACTTATAAAAGTGAGATAAGAAAAAATGAAAAAACAAAAAAATATTATCTAGTTTAATAATAAAGATGACAACGAAATATTTATCGAAATCAGAGCTTAAAGAGATTGTAATAAATGAAAATATTAAAATTGAGGTAGGTAGCGGCAAATATGGAAAACTGACTAGGCTTGATTATTTAACGGTGGTAACATCTAAAGATGTATTATTTCCTAAATTAATCATTCCTTGCGAATGGCTTTTAGTAGGTAAAACAGACAAGTGTTGTATCGCTAGCGTGTGTGGGGGAAAATATTGCGGATTACATAAAAGTCGTATTAAGCAGTGCAAACGTATACCACTTCCCTGTTTAGGATGTGAAAAAGGAACAAAAACTTTATCAAATTATTGCACCCGATGTGTGAATAAAGTATCAACAAGTCATTATAATCGTTTTAAAGTTGTAGAAGGAAAAGCTAGACGTTCGTTTAATAGCGTGATGAAATAATTGTTAGAAAGAAAATTATAAATTATAATTATACGGCGGAGGTCTATCGAATGTCTCCGCTACTCGCGAAGGACTACGCTGACGCGAAGCGTAATACGATTTATTTACGCTCACTTTAAACTCATAAGTTTTCTATAAGAATTTTTTTGTCTACGTTTACATCATCAGTTTTAACCACTGGTATAGTTGTTGAAACGAGTACATTACGGATTTTTTCTTTCATTTTGTAATATTTATCTCGCTCTTCGCATACGAGCACAAATTCTTCTTGACTGATGTTACCGTCTTCGATGGCTTTACTAACGTGGTTTTCGATCGTGTTGAGTTTACTCAAAGCTAAAATTCGTATTTCATCGTGTTTTTTTGCTTTTTTATACAATTTATTTTTCGCGTATCTGATAGCGAACGCTCCTCCACCCAACCCCAAGGCTAAACTTTCTAAAGCGTATCCCACGGGTGACGATATGACTGTGGCGATACTAGCTATTCCGATGGCTCCTGCTCCCATACAACCCAATTCAGCCATTGTTTCTACGACGTCGCAAGCGTTGATGATTTTATTATATTTTTTATATACGGCTTTGCGCTCGTTTATTTCAATTCGTAATTCTTTTTGAATATCGTCGAATTTTTGCAATCGAAATGTTTTAGCACGCTCCAATTCAGAGCGCTCCGCGTCAGAGTTATTCGTTAAAACAGTTAAATTCGGATAAAGTACATTTGTTGATTCTAAATGTAAGGTCATTGTTTTATTATAGAAAAAGATTTTATTCTAACATAATATTTCTAACGGTTAGCTCGTAACAGATTCCTTCGTCTAAAGAGCCGAATAAATTTATAGTTATATATCGTTTGATATTGCGACCATCAAAATTTATAACGTAGCATAACATATATTCTAAATATCGTGTTTCACTCGTAAACATAAAATCAAGACCAACGGGTGTTGTATATCGTTTCGTACTATCACCACGACGTAAACCACTTCCCGCTGAAGAATAAGAATTATTACCTATGGTAGTTTTAGTACAGTACGAAAGAAATAACTCACCTCTTAATATAGAAACAAATACTGGACTTGGATTCCAATACAATTTAATTTCTAAATCGGTATAAAAAAAAGTGTATATTCAAGAGTACACTAGGGTCGAAGTGTCCAGTTTTAACATAATTTTTAGTCTCGTTATTGTTAACAACATTATTTCCACGACCAGGTCCGTAAATACTCGCCATATTTATAGTATAAAATCATTAATTTAACGGTAAACTTTTTATTTCTATATTAAAACAGATTTTTGAATTTAATGAGCCAAAAAAGGTTGCTTGTACAACAACTTTTTGAACACCACGCATTTTAAAACACATTTCGTACTTGAGATGCTGCGTTTCATTATCGATAAAATGAAATTTTTCATTTCGTTCTGGCGAAGGAATGTAATAAATGTTGCCGCATAATCACGCGTTACTGCGTGCGTAGCAAAACTGTCAGTTTTTATAAATTGCGTAAAAATACTGCAGTACGTGGGTGAAATGTTAAACATGAAAAAAGGTTGTTTAAACGTAGCGTGCCATCCGAGTACAACGTTATATTTTTCGATGAGAATAGTTCTTTGTGAAATTTCATCTCTATTTAAATATCCATGATGTCGATACATTTCGCTAGACGATGTTTCACCGCTCGCTCCGCTTTTGCTAGATAAAACATCACTACCACTATAAAAAGCTCGCTCGCTCGTTATATGACTCGGTCCGTAAATACTCGCCATATATTTATACAATCTCTAGACTTAAAATAACGGGGAAACCGTGATTATGTACATCTCTAGCTTTTGAATCTTTAATTTTAAAACTCAACGCGTTAAAAGTACCGATTTTTAATTTTTTAAACAATGGATTGGTATATTCCATAAACATACTATCTCCAAACGATTTACCTTGCAAGGGAAAAACGTTTAAGACGGTGCTAGGCTGCCCATTAAAATAATTATCGGTCGTAGAAATTTGATCGCAATGAATGTATAACATTTTTTAAAGTTGTACATCGATTTTTTTACTATATTCTCCTACGGTTAGAAATTCATTGTGTAGTCCGAGTAAATTAGCTAACCCTGACGAAAATTTAATTGATTTATCGCTATCGTTTAACTTTAACGTGTAAACGCCCGTTGATTTATCGATCGTAAACGTTATCCAAGATTCGTTTTTTGAAATTATATCTACAATTTCATAAATGTTGTAAAGCCCCGGCTCGATAAATTTTACAACATTATCTAATCTCGTTGTACGATAGATTATTCGTTCTTTTTTACGTACATTATAATATCCTACCCAAATGTTTGCGCTAAGTAATGATATCGTGAGAGTACCACTACGATTATCGATAACGTTACCTAATTGAATTTCTCCACCATTTCTTTCAATTTCTAATTCAACGGTATGAAACATTTTAATATTAAAATTTATAAAAAGTTATAATAAATGACGTTTCCATTAGCATTCAAGAGTAATTTTTCGTATCCGTACGAGCAAACTGAAAATTTTAAGGCGCCTCCTTTTTTTAACGCCAGGGATTTAACGCATCTAAAAATTTACGTTAACGAAAAAGATTCGTTTAACGCGACGTTTCTTAACGTGTTTCAAAAATATACGTTACCTCACGTTGTTAGCAACGACGTTGTAAACGATTGGTATTCAAACCAGTTGAAATTTTATCAAAATCAAATAAATTTTGTAACGTATTGCGCTACGACGAGATGTGGTGTAGGTTACGATCATTTGAATCATTCAAATATGATGATTCGTAGTTTTTTTAGATTTCACGTATATTATCAAATTAGACGAATGCTCAAAGAACTGAGCTGTCCTACGTCTACTTCAAAATTTTTTGACGCGTTTTCAAACAATATAAACGTAAGCGCGTACAATAGACTATGTGCTGAATTTCATTTATCGATTAACGACGATTGGAAACAACGAGTAGACCTAGCTTCAAACGGATTGGGAACGGCTTATTATTAAAACATTTACGGTTACATCGAGGTGCCGGGGAAAAACTATGACAATTCAAATTTACAACATAGGCGTGAGAAAAGGATGGATTTTGATAAAGAAAACGTAGATTTAAATTTAGTAAATAGCGTCAACGATATCGGAGGTTCGTACGTAGTTGAATACATTTCTCAATCATCTCACGTTAAAATGGCGTGGGCAAAGTTTATATTGTCTTTAAAGTTAGCGCGGTGTTTTACGGATGTCGGTACACAACGCATAAACGACTCTGTAAGAACTTATGTTTACGCGTTATTGGGAGCTCAAGCGCGAGTTAAAAGTTCGTTTATCGCGGGTGGTACTGGTTTAGACGCGCAACGCGAATTTATAAATATTGTAAATGCCGAGATTGATTCTCCAGTCGATTTGAGTATGAGTATTCAACGATATCAAGACATTTTACAAAATGCTCGTTCTCAATTAAACTTTTGTCTCGGAGAAATTTTATACATGATGCCGAGCGATATGAATTTACGAATAGGCACGTACGCAAACTACAATAACAATATATTGATTGCAACGAGTGATTTATCTTTAGGTTCAAATTTAGATACAAATTCAACGCCCGTTGTTCCTCCTATTTTACCTTTACAAGCGCAATCAACTATACCATTAATCGCAAAGCACGCTGACTCTGATGAGAATCACGTGCAAGAATTAAGCTCTACGATATCGTCTAAACAAGAACCAGACAGCATTAGCAAAAATGCTTTAAAAAACGATGCGATAAAAGAAGACTACGTATTAGAATCTACGTTAGATGGACATCAAGAAGAAACAAATTCTTTAATACTTGGTTTTGCGATTTTAACCGGGCTCGGCGTTATGATTTACGAATTGTTATTTTAACATTTTCTGCATATAAGCTAAAACTAATACTCCAACTCCACTTACTGCTAGCCATAAATGTTCCGCCGCCCACGCAACGACGTTAGACGCTGTTTTAAATAGCCAACTTACAACCGTACCTATAATAGCCGGTAAAGCGGCTAAAGCTTTCGCACCTAGTTTAGATAATACACTCGCTAAATTTTTTAATGTTTTTTCTATCCACCCGCTCGGTTTGGGCGGCGTTGGTTTTGGAGCGGGTTTGGGTGGAATTGGAGTCGGTGGTTTAGGCGTTGGTGATGGTGGCGTGGGTTTGGGTAAAACTGAATTTACACCATTAACGATCGATTCGACGATAAAAGCGATAGTCGTACCGACGGCCGTTAATACACTAACGATCGTTACGCCTTGTTCTCTACATAAAGTTTTAATTCTTTCACCCAACGTAGCGTCTCTATACAACATTTTTTGAACCGTTTCTCTAATTCTATTAATTTGACTACGAAGAATGTAATCGTGCGCATCTATTTGTTCAATTAAAACTTCTTTTTCATCTTTTAGTTTTTGCAACTCGGTTTGATATTTTTCATCAACAATGAATCCTCTTTCTTCTGCATCGTTAATTAATTCTTGATTATCATTGATTTTTTGATTGACTACTTTTAATTTAGTTAAAAGATCTAATTGTTCGCCTCGATTCGTAGTCATAATGTTATTAAGTGCTTTTACTTCTCGCCATTCTATATTTAATTCTGTTTGAGTGTTTTGATCTCTCGAAATGGCTCTTTCGATAGCTTCTTGTACTTTTTCGGATTTTTCTATGCGTTGTTGACGTATAGAGGGTAATCTTCTACGACTAGCAAACGTATCATCTGAATTTAGTATAAAATCTGGATTTGTTTGAGCCTCTGGATTTTTTACCCAGATAGTATCAGTACTACCATCTGGTAGTATTATATCTATTTCTGTTGCACCTATAATATTATAAATAGATGCATGTTTGGGGCCAAAAGCTGTTAAATCACTTACAGTTAAACCTTTAATCGAACCTAATTTTAAAAATCCACCCGTTTTTAAATTAGTTAATCGTATTTCTGTATTACCTTTTATAAACAAAAGTAAACCCACTTTATTTTCATTTAGTTTATACTTGAATCTAGTATAGTCTTTTATAGAGTTTATAAAACCTATACTTGTATAAAAATCATCGACTATATCTTTACGTAATCTATTTTCTTGAGATAAAGTCGGTACACTAAAAGAAGTTTCTTGTTCTATTGGAATATCACCCAAGCTTATTTCATCATCAATATATTCTTCATCTTCTTCTTCGGGTTGATTAAACATTGGGTCCATCTCTATATAATCATAACCTCCGTGCGCCATTTACAATTACTTTTTATCTTTTTTCAATAATTTATAACTCGCGTAACCTACAGCGCTCATTGCTAGTATTATAAATAACATTTCTCTTGTTTTTTGATCTTCGCTAGGAACGTAAAAATCTTCCAAATGAGGTTCATCGCGTAAATTAAGAGGTAAATTTATTCGTTCGTTCGAAACTCGCGAATATTCATTCATCGCTTCATCGATGCTGTTGAACGTTCTTACCGCGCTCGATTCTTTTTGTATTTCTTCGTTTAAATAATCTAGATATTTTAAACGCTTTTTACTAAATTCGTCTCTCTAGCTTTCGAAAAGTTGTTCCATCAACTAAATCGTGTCGTTTTGTTCTTGCGATGCACGTCGCTCCGCTGAACAAAAAATTGCTACCGGTAAACGCCAACGCGTTGACTACCGCGCCTCCGACCATCATCGCTATAGACACCATTTATATTTAACAACTATAAACATAAAAAATGTGTTTGTAAATATAGTTTACTTTAAAGATAAAAATATTTTATATTTGCTAACTATAAACCATGAGTAATACGTATGGAGATGTGTTGGATCCAAACAGAAGATTACGAGAACCTAGAGGTGTAAAAGGTATACGTCAAAAAGTTGTCATTACAAATAATCCGAGCACCATTACCGAAAATCAATTGTTGACGGTTCGTTTTCCAAATTTAGGAATGAACGACGTTATCGTCCCCAATACAACTCGATTGGCTTTCAATATAGAACTCGTTTCAACGGATGATGAAAATAGAACGTTGGTGCAAAATATAGGTAGAGCGATCGTAAAACATATAATTATTAAAATGGAAGGAAATGAAATATTTCATTAGACGACGCGGATGTATTCAATTGTTACCATGACGAATGGTTAACTAAGATCAACGCGAAAATTTAGCGTATCAAGGAATCGAAAATACAAACGTAACTAAATTGCGAATAGACGCTAGCAATAAAATACAAGTGGTAACGGAGGAAAAGATAAAGCTATCGCGGACGCTTATAAAAATAGATATTACATTCCGCTGGATTTTGAATTGTTGACCGATCATCAACCTTACTATCAGTCGGGCATCGGAGATCGATTGACTTACGAACTCGTGTTTAATCAATTTCCTAGCGTGATTAAAAGCACCGGCGATGACGCGAAATATATCATAAGCGGAATTTCTTTAGAATATGAAGTCGTTCACATGCCGGAACTAGCTCGAACGATTAAAAATCAATATACCTCTCGGTTGAGTATATTATTCGATCGCGTACTGAGACAGAGCGTGACTCCGTTAAACAAAAGCGATACGATGTGGAATATAAATTTAAATACTCCGGCAAAAAGTATGAAAGGAATATTGTTTTTATTCAGAGAACCCACCACGAAAGAAAGCAATACATTTTATAATCCAAACATCGAAAAAGTTTCAATTACGATCGAAGGCGTTCCTAACCAACTCTACGCGCATGGAATGAAAAGGTATCAACATTGGGAAGAGATTTCAAAATATTTTGGAGATTCGAAACAACAACACGCTATACAAGTCGTACAAGCTCTAAATTTATCAAACGTTAAACAAGCTGATTATTTACTCCAACGATATGGCTTGTTTTTAGATTTAAGAACTACCACCGACAATAAATTACACGGAAGCGGAAGACGAGTTCAACACTTATCCGAAGGAATTACTATTCAAATTGAAAAAGAAGCGGAAGCTGCGGGTGAACTAAACATGTATACTTTTATTATCATGGACGCGCAACTAAATATAAGAAACGGGCGTTATGAATCTGTCGATTATTAAAATTAGCGAGTATTATAAAAGAAAATGTTGCCTAAATATCCACACGCCGCATTAATTTGCGGACAAACGGGATGCGAAAAAACTGAATTTGTTTTAAATTTATTAGAAAAAGAATATTTTAAATATTTTACAAATATCGTTATATTATGCCCCACCATCTTATACAACGATACGTACAAAAATAGAAAATGGGTTCTAAACGACGATAACGTACACGTTAACGATTTAAACGACATCTCGCTGAATAGGGCTATACAAATTTATAGCGATGCTTTCAAATCTGAGGAAACGTTGTTTATTATCGACGATTGCAGCGCTAATAAACAGTTGCATTATAAAAAATACGACGAGAACAATAAATGTATGATTACACAATTGGCTTTTAGCGGTAGACACGTTAAACACAGCTGTTGGATTCTTTCGCAAAAATATAATAGCGTATTGAAGATTTTGAAGAACAACTCAAATGGGTGTGTTTATTTTATTGCAAAGATAGAGACTCGTACGAGAATTGTCTTAGAGAAAATGATGTTGTACCTACGAAAGAGTTGAGAATGGAAATTCATGAAAAATTAAAACAAGTTAAACATCGCAAATTGATTTTAAAAACAGATCAACCTACCGGTTATGAAATACGTGACTAATCCATTAAGAGTAATTACCACTAAGTTGTTAGCAATTGCCCATAGGTTGTTTAGCAATTACTCACATGTCGTTGAGCAATTACCCCTAGGAATCATAGGTTGTTTAGCAATTACTCACATGTTACTCACATGTTACTCGCAGGAGGTCATTAGTAATTACACCTAAGGTTGTTTCGTATTTTAATAAACATTATAAAATCTATTTATAAATATGAATGCTGAACGAGTAAAAGTTATATTTACGAACATATCCGCTGAACGAATAAATGATTTTATATATAATCTTAACCAACTTCTCAATACTGAAAAAGAAAGAAAAAACCTAGTACTAGTTTTAAACGAGAATACTGAAAAAGTAAAAGGTATATTTACGAGTATATCTGCTGAACAAGTAAAAGATCTAACGTTTAATCTTAACGAACTTTTAAACGCCGATGGGTTATCTAAAATTATTTATTGGTTTCTATATTTTGTTATAAATTTAACCGATTATTCTATAAATACGTATAATAAATGGAAGAAGTACATAAACTATTAAACGAAAATCCACGGGCGACACTAGCGGACGATAACAATAACAACGATGATACGTCGTTGAAACAAAAAATAAGTCTTTTATCGGTTGTAGTGGGGGGAGATTCTAAAAAGTTTTTCGGAAAAGAATTAAGCGTTAGCGATATTGAAGCTTTGTCTACCGAAGAGCGAGACGCGCTACACACGCAATACGAAACTAAATTAGGTCGCGATATTACTCAGTCTTTAGGTAGCGCAATTATAACGCTATACGCTAAAGTATTAGGATTAAGTTTAAACCGTATAGATTTGTATGGTCATGAATTTCAAATTGATGATGAAGGTAAATTAATTTCAGATTTAGAAAAAGATCCTTTCATTTCTAGAATGCTTTCTACCGTGGCGTGTGAAATATATTACAAGCACGGCATGTTGATCGCGCCTCTCAGCGCTTCGCTAATTACGGCAAAACATTTAAAAAGAAAAGAAGAATCTTGTGTAGATAATAAAAGCGATGGAAACCAACGAGCAGATTGCGCAACCGGAACCTCAAGCTTCACAGTCTGTGAGTCAACCGTTACTGACCGTAACCCAACCAGCGACTAAACCAAAAAACCCAAACAGAGTTGCGGCTGGAAAAAGACTAGCCGAAATTAACAAAAAGAAAAAACTACAACTCGCTAAACCCTCGAAAAGCGTTAAAACGTCTCGCGATAGCGAAGGTTATAAAGAAAACAACTCGACGAGCAATGGAACGAGTTACTACTATTATATAGCTATTGGTTTAGCTATTGGAGGTATCGCTTATTTCTTGTTTAGACAGACCTCAGAACCAACATTTAAAAACGAACCCGTTAAACTCGCTAGCGTTCCACCGCCTACCACGAGAGAACTCATTGTTTTTGAAATGGAATACAAGTTTTTAAAACAATATTATATTTACAGGTATAAATATGTCTTCAATGCCAACAATAGAGCCGAAAACAATCGCCGATTCGCTTTACAAAAGCGTCGTTTTTGGAGTTTTTATAGTTTTATACAGCATGATCGGTAAAAAAGTATTAAGCGTAGAACCAGCCAACTTGGGAAAGTTTAGTATAAAAGACGGGTTAAAACTCACCGTGACGGTCGCATTAGCCGGTGGAACTCAAATGGCGTTAGTTAAACAAGGAATTTTACCAGATTCGCTCATGCCTAAAAATCCTAATGAATAAAAAATATTGTACAACATTAAAATGAATGAGCTAAAACTTTCAAACGCTTATTATAGTCCGCGAGGATATTACAAAGGTCTAGATGCAATTAATAAATTATCTAAAGAAACTAAAGTAAATGTAAAAACAGTTCGACAGTGGATAAAAAAGCAAGCGCTGTGGCAAATTTATTTGCCCTATCCTAAATATATTCCAAGACCAACTTCATCAAATAGTACGTTTGGAAAACCGAATGAGGTTCATCAAGCGGATTTACTGTTTCTTCCGCACGATGTAGTTGGTAGAATTACGCACAAGTACAAGTACGCATTAACCGCCGTAGATGAAGCCAGTAGATTTAAAGAAGCACAACCGTTAACCGATAAAACAGCTTCGCAAGTTGGTAACGCGTTTGAGAAAATTTATAAACGTTCTTTATTGTCTTGGCCTAAAATTATAAAAGTCGATCCTGGAAAAGAATTCATGAGTAGCGTCAACGTATTGATGAGTAAACATAATGTTGTAATACAAAGAAGTGAAGCTGGTAATCATAGAGCTCAGGGTATAGTGGAGCGATTTAATAGAACTTTGAGTGAAAGATTATTTTCACATCAATACGCGCAAGAAATAGCGACCGATACGAGAAACAGAGAATGGGTTAAAAGATTACCTCTAGTCGTAAAAGCGTTAAACAACGAGACGACGCGACTAATTAATTTGAAACCTAAAGACGCGATTAAATTACGTAGTGTCGAGCAAAATCCGGCTTCACCAGCTGTTGTAAAGAATGAAAAAAGAATCCCAAACAACAGTTTGGTTCGATATTTATACGCACCCGGTGAAGCTGAAAAAGATACGAGACGCCGCGCCACAGATCCTATATGGAGTATAACGGTATATAGAATATCTAAAACGATAAAAGCTGCTAATCAACCCATTTTGTATTATTTAGACGCAGGTCCCGCTCGTAGTTTTGTAAAGGAAGAATTACAAATTATTCCTAGAGATACAGTAAATCCGCCTATTGTTAAACGATCGTAATTGTAATCGTGATCTCACACAATAGTTGTAATGATCGTAATTGTAATTGTTAAACGCTAGCGTCGTTAAGACTGTAATGACCGTAAGCGTGAGTATTTATTCCGTTTTCTAAAATGTGTCTCTTTGTGTCTAAAGGTGATAGCGATATTTTATTTATTCGCGTCGTATATAATCGATGTTTTTCGTGCCTGATAAAATTCATAGGGTGATGTAGAGTATTTTTCAACGATAAAACTTGTTTATATCGGCCGTGTTTAATACATTGTTCTAAAACTTGTTTTCTAACTCCTTTAGCTTTTCTTATTTGTTTTTCGTCCGATAAAAGTATCGAATACATTTTGGGTCTTAAACAAACAACTTCAGAGATTAGAGTTCCCGCGGTCTCGTCTTTCATTTTACCGATCACCGTTTTATTTTCTTCAGAAAATAGAAAATGTTGTTTGTTATAATTACTAAAATCGTATAAATGCTTGTCTTTTTTCATATCTTTAAAAACATCTCGAGTTTTAATTTCCAACAACAAGCTGTCTGTATCCATGTATACCAACTCACACCTCTCACCGTATTTCTTCTTTAATTGATTGTAATAAAAATCATACATCAAATGCTTAGATAAATCCAGTACGCTCATTCCTACGTAAACTGGGCGGTTGAGAACGAGTTTTGTTTTGTGCATGTGAATCGCTACTAGATCGTTATCGAAAATCCTAGCCTCTGCAAAATTTGGTTTAGCGATGAGCGAACGAATTTGATTTTCCGCTTTTTCGTCGTTTAACCGCTTCAAATTTACGTTAACGCGTTTTCGTACATTTTCCATCGTTTTTCCAAAAACTGAATTGTTCATGAGTTTGTATAAATCTTTTTCAAAATCACTCGTCGCGAATTTTCTGAGTTGAGTATTTTTATCGATGTACGATTTCATCCAACGTGCTTCGTCAAATTCTAAAACACGATGAATTTTCGTTAGCTTTAGTCCTAGTTGTAAATACAATCGTAAATTACGATAATGAAGCACGTAGTTTTTTGTATCGTATAAATGTGGAACTAATTTTACAACGTTTGGAGCCGGTTTGTCTTTTAGTAAATTCTTTTGATAGTCGCTCATCCATTCTTTCGGCACTGTTAAAGACTCTGGCGCGAGTGGAAATGCGTTGTGAGAATCGTGTAAATCTTTGGGATATTGTAAATCGACTTCTAAAATACATCCTTTATTGTTTTTAAGTCCCTCGCTCTCGAGTTTGTCTATTTGTTTATTCGTCATCCATTTAAAATTACCCGTCGGTAAAGGTTGGCTCATCGCGTAGCCATATAAATTATTCGCGTCTAAATACGTAATGTAACTCGATGAAATATTTTCGTCGTAGTCGTCCAAGTAAACATTATTCGCTTTAGCGTATCGTTTACTCACCATACACGTTCCTCCGCGCGTACCTCTCTCAATAAATAAATGCATGTCAACGTCCGTGAGCAATTCTAAAGTTTGTTTCGAATGTTTTAATAAAGCCTCCCAACTCAGACCGGGACTAGTATAATAATTAGCCGGATCTAAATCGTATTGTTTCATGCAAGTAGCGCGAAAATTTTCAAATACGTCCGCCAATAAGCAAGTATCGGTACGCACGTATAAATCGTGATAGTCTCCTAATTTTTTACAATCAAAGGTACAAAATACATTCTTTGCGTGCTCGTATTGTTCTTTGGTAATGTGTTGGTTGTTTAAACTACTGTAAAAATTTTCTTGAAAAGGAAGACGCGTCTCTTTGAAACGCTCGAAAGAGTCCATGTACTCGTAAGGATAAATACCCTTGCTTTTTAACAGATTAAATTTTTCGGAAGAAGGTTCAAGTTTAGTTGTAATCGGAAAAGAATCGTTTGATTTTACAAGTTTATCCAACGACGCCAATAAAAATTGAGCGCTGTCTATAAATCGTAGTTGCCCTATTGAAAAAGAAATATATTTTTCGATATTGTTTGGAATACACGTTAGATTTCCCGTCGTTTGACTCGCGGCCTGCATAATGAGATGAGAGTCGTATCCTCGCAAATTATGAAATACGACCGGAATAAAAGTTCTGTTTGGTTTTAAACTTAGTTTTAAATTACAATAATTATGCGCCGCGCCTCTATACTTTCCAGTAATGTGACAATGATCTCTTACCCTATCGCGCTTTGAGTCTGCGTCAGCGTCTCTAAAAAATGTCTTTTCGCATATCCAACACTCGCTGGCAGAGTTGTAATCTTCTACATTTTCTTTAGTCATGTTTAATTTTTGAGGATTTTTAAATATTTCGTTAATCTTTTCTTCTTCTTTTTCTAATTCAATTAAAAAGTGTTTGGCCGCGTCTTCTCCTCTGTAAACGATGGGTTCGCTAGTTTCACCGTCGCAACGAACTCTAATATACGAATAACCGCAAACGACGTGTTCTTGTAGTTTTTCAGTATTAGTATTATTTACATCTACAACATTTTTAATAATACTTTCAAAGTCGGCGTATATTACGAAAGGAACTTTCATCTTTTTATGAAAATTTATAAATTTAACCGTATCGTTTTTACCCTTTTCCGGTATCACAATCTTCGTCGGTCTGTCTTTTATTCCCTTACACATTTCTTCGTGATTTTCGAGATACGCTTCTGTTGAGAAACCCTGTAAACATCTCAAACAAACATGTTTACGTTCTTTGTGACTCGTTTGATCGTAAAGTAATTTATTCACATCTTTTATCCAAACGTAGTGAGATTTAGCTTCTTTATGAATTAATAATAAATTAATGCGATCCAGTCTCGCGGGTTGATCACTAAGTTTGTAAACTAGAATCGTTTTTGATTCACAACCAAAAACATTTATCGCTATATTGTTTTGTTTCTCTACTTTTTTTATTTGGCTGATTGGTGTAGGAGCCTCGATATTGTTACAATTTAAACCGTCTTCAATCGGGTACTTGCTCGTTCTTTGTGGATCCTTGCAAGCTGGAAAACGATGAGCGCGTAAAGCCCACCTCAAACAATCATCGTCTTTGTTTTTTACGTTAATGCACGCTTTTTTATTTTTAATGTAATCGCATAGCTCGATATAAGAACCGCCTCTTAAAGGTTGATATCTCGCGATTGAGATATTCATATCTACGATACGATCTACCTCCCATCCGCTGCCCTTTTGAATCCATTTTTCTAAAGCCTCTTGAATTTGTGAAAAAACAGTATCGAGTATATTTTCGATATCATCTAAATTCAATAAAACAATTTGCTTATTATTATGAAAACTTGGTTCGGCAAGATCGATCGTGCCGTCTAATTTTTCTTTATGTAATTTAACTCGTATAAATATCATAAACTTGTACGCTTTAAATTCTCGTAAGTCTATACCCAACTTGGCAATTATCTTTGGTTTTACCGCTTCCCAAAATATATTTAAATCTTTTTCTTTGCTGTGATTCAGCGGAACAACCATTATTCGTTCGCGTAAATATCTGCCACCACTAATAGGAGGTTTAAATTTTAACTCTTCTTCTCGGTTGTGAAACCTTTTAATAGCGGCGATGTAGTCTTTTTTAACCAACTGCGCTCTAGCTCCCGCGCCGTGCGGTGGTAGCTCAATATTTTCAACCGCTATACGCTCTCTCAATTCAGCTAAATTTAATTTATATAATGGTTTTTGTTTTTGTCGTTTTAAATATTTTTTAACCGCGTTGTAATAACTGCGTTTATCAACCTTACCCTTTTGGTTTTGCACAAGAATTATTTGACTAATGTGTTCTCGCGCAAACTCTTTCAATTCTGGTAATGTGTATTTCGATAAATATTTCGTTGTCATCTTTATTATTAAACTAGATAATATTTTTTTGTTTTTTCATTTTTTCTTATCTCACTTTTATAAGTATCGTTTTTTTTTAAACCAGCGGTAATACCGGCGGTAACATCTAAATCTATTTTGTGACGTCATCAATACTTTCATTACGTCACGACCCGCCCCATCTGGGGAATTCCCCTAAAAATGATTTTTGAAAATCGTTTTTTATGCAGCTGCGCCGGGACCCCTATCTAACTTTCATGACATCACGACCCGCCCCATCTGGGGAATTACCCTAAAAATGATTTTTGAGGTAATTACCCTAAAAATGATTTTTGAAAATCGTTTTTTATGCAGCTGCGCCGGGACCCCTATCTAACTTTCATGACATCACGACCCGCCCCATCTGGGGAATTACCCTAAAAATGATTTTTGAGGTAATTACCCTAAAAATGATTTTTGAAAATCGTTTTTTATGCAGCTGCGCCGGGACCCCCATCTAACATACTACTACTATACTTGTTTTGTTTTCAAGACAACAACAGCAACAGCAACAGCAACAGCAACAGCAGCTTCCGTAGAGCAAAGACGTGTGTCACCTCGGCTCCGTTTCTTGTTTTTTGCTACTTATCGGTTGTTTCCTCCTTTTAAAACGAGGGAGACTTTT
>CM055829.1:27573882-27597836 GCA_029582265.1 Zoroaster sp. YZ-2022 | reverse complement strand
TTACGTTTGGATTAAGGATTTAAGCCGATTACTTAACGATCAAACAAAAGACGGACACCGTAAACACTATCGCACGAAATGTTTACACGGTTATACAAGAGAAGACTTGTTAAAAAAACATATAATGGATTGCGAGGAATCTGAAGACGGACCGTATAAAATCGAGATGCCAACTGAGGGTAAGAACGATTTTATGAAATGTTTAACTTAAAAAAATTATGTAGCTCCTTACGTGATATACGGGGATTTTGAATCGATACTTGTACCGGTTGACAATGATTATTCAAGAAGGACTGATACTACACTATTTCAAGAGCACGTCGTTTGTGGGTATTCGTACGTAATCGTTCGATGCGACGATCAAATTTGTTCATCCAAGACATACAGGGGTAAAGATGCCGCTAAACACTTTTTAGATGATTGCATCGAGGAAGAAAAAAGATTAAGAAATTGTTAAATAAGATCAACAATATGTTTAAAAAAATAAAATTATTATGACGGAAGACGATAAAAAAAATTATGAAAAAGCTAGCGCGTGTTGGATTTGAGAAAAAGTTTTTCACAACAATGACAAAGTACGCGATCATTGTCACGTGACTGAAAAATATCGAGGCGCGGCGCATAAAAGTTGTAACTTGCAACTGAAACTAGAACCTTACAAAACACCTATCCCTGTTATGTTTCACAATCTACGAGGATATGACTGTCATCTCATCATGCAAGCCGCGAGTCGCGTGAAAGGAAATTTAAAGTGTATTCCAAACGACATGGAAAAGTACATTTCTTTTTCAATTGGACAACTGCGATTTTTAGACACCTTTAAATTTTTACCCGCTTCGCTCGATAAAAACGTTAAATCAATCGATGAAGATTCTTTTCACATTACTAAAGAGTTTGAACCAAATTTAGATAAAAGGAAGCTACTTTTAAAGAAAGGTGTTTATCCTTACGATTACATGGATAGTTTCGAACGGTTTGAAGAAACGAGTCTTCCTCCAAAAGAAGCTTTTTATAGTCGTTTAAACAACGAAGACATTACGGAAGAAGAATACGAGCACGCAAAGAACGTTTGGAGCAAATTTGAATGTAAAAATCTAGGAGATTATCACGATTTGTACGTCCGTACGGATACTTGCTTATTGGCGGACGTGTTTGAAAATTTTCGTACAACTTGTTTGAAAAAGTATAATTGGATCCGGCTCATTATTACACAAGTCCTGGCTTGAGTTGGGACGCTTTGTTAAAACATTCAAAGGTAAATTTAAAATTGTTGACTGATTACGACAAGCATTTAATGATAGAAAAAGGTACTAGAGGCGGTGTATCGATGGTTAGTAAGAGATACGCTAAAGCAAACAATCCTTATTTAGACGATTACGATCCATCAAAACCTACGAATTACATCTTATATTTAGACGCGAATAATTTGTACGGTTGGGCGATGAGTCAATACCTTCCGACTGGAAATTTTAAATGGTTAACCGAAGACGAAATTAATTTACTTGATATAAAATCAATTTCGTCAGAATCGAGCGAAGGGTACTTTTTACAAGTCGATCTCGAATATCCTAAAGAATTACACGATTCTCACAACGATTTTCCACTCGCAACAGAGTTGTTAGAAATTCCAAAAGAATGGATGTCTGATTATCAGCAGGAGCTATTGGACGATGACCCCGCACCAAACGTGAAAAAGTTAGTTCCAAATTTGAATAACAAAACAAAATACGTTCTTCATTATCGCACTTTGCAATTATATTTACAACTCGGTATGAAACTAACTAAAATTCATCGCGTTAGTAAATTTGATCAAGCGCCTTGGATGAAATTTTACATCGATTTAAATACGGGTTTAAGAAAAAATGCAACATCTGATTTTACAAAAGATTTATACAAACTGATGAATAATTCAGTCTTTGGAAAATCGATGGAAAATGTTCGAAATCGAGTTAACGTGAATCTCATGAGATTAAACGATGAAAAAGACGAAGAACGTTTGCTTAGAGCAATGGCAAAGCCGACTTTTGCTGAATACAAGCTTTTCGATGACAATCTAGCGGCGATTCATATGAATAAAATAAAAACCGTACTCAACAAACCGGTATACGTTGGAATGTCTATTTTGGATTTATCTAAAGCTTACATGTACAATTTTTATTACAATCATTTAAAAAAGAAATACGGTAACAAGTGCAATCTACTTTACACGGATACAGACAGTTTAGTACTCGAGATTAAAACAAAAGACGTTTATAAAGACATGGAAGAAGACAAGCATTTATACGATTTTAGTAATTATCCAAAAAATCTTTTTTTATATTCTGAAGAGAATAAAAAAGTGATCGGTAAAATGAAAGATGAGACATCTGGAACTCTTATTTCTGAATTTGTTGGACTAAGACCAAAAATGTACTCGATACTTTTATCGAATAAAGAAGAAATAAAAAAGCTAAAGGTGTAAAAAAGAACGTTTTGAAAAATGAAATTATACACGAGAACTTTAAACAAGTTTTATTTCAAAAAAGACGCTTCACCACCTTATGAATTCTATTAGAAGTGAGTGTCATAAGATTTTCTCGATAAACGTTAATTAAAAAAAACGTTGGATTCGCTAGATACAAAGAGATATATTTTACAAGATGGAATACATACTTTAGCTTACGGTCATTATATGATTTCGCTAATGAGAGAATTTTTAATTTTTAAGGAGGATTTTCCGTATCTCGCGGTACAATTTGTAATTCCTCTCTCACAAAACTACGAGCAGGACCCGATTCTAAATAATACAATATGGGTTGATTTTTCGCTTTTATAGAGGATTTAATGTTGTAAATTTTAATAGACCATATCGGATCAGTCGCGCGTCGTTTTGTATCGTTTTCAACTTCTCCGGGTGCGTATAAATATCTAACTAATGCGTTCGAAGCGATTCTTTTTCATTTTTAATGGCTGGAGAGGCTGGATTTTGCTCGACAAATTTTTGTTTAATGGCATCTTTCGGTTTTAATTTAATGAGTCTAGTTTCTTCGTTATTTAGAGCTTTTATAACTAGCGGTAATCTTTTTACCCATTCTCTAGATCTTGCATTCGTTGCTATTTCTTGCGCGTATTGATGAGAAAACAATCTTTCGGCTAAAGTTCTATTGAATCGTTCTACTATACCTTGCGCTCTATGATTTCCGGCCTCGCTTCTCTGTATAGTGACGTTGTTTTTACTCATTAAAGTATTGACGCTCGCCATAAATTCTTTTCCCGGATCGACTTTGAGAATTTTTGGCCAAGTTAACAAACTTCGCTTGTAAATTTTTTCAAACGCGTTACCGACTTGCGCGGCAGTCTTATCGATTAACGGTTCGGCTTCTTTGTACCTACTCGCTTCATCGGAGATTGTTAACGCGTACTTGTAAACTTTTTTACCGATTGTATCGTGAGGAAGAAACAACAAATCAGCTTGATGAACCTCGTTTGGTTTTTCTCGAATCGAGTTTGAGCTGGTCGGTCTAGGAATGTATTTAGGGTACGGAAGATAAATTTGCCATAACGCTTTCTTTTTTAACCACTCTTTAGTTTTACTTGTAGAAATTTTAGTTTCTTGAGCTAATTTCTCAATCGCTCCAAGACCTTTTTGGTATCCTTTCGGACTATAATAAGCGTTTTCTAGTTTTAATCTCGTACGCTTGTCCATTTAATATTCATAAATATTAATTGGACTATAATAAGCGTTTTCGAGTTTTTGTTTTGTACGCTTATCCATTTATTATTTTTTTGTGGGAGAATTTATAATATTTTTAGGTAAAATTCCTTGTTGAACCAACCACGTTTGTGTCATTAATGCCGACCCGACCGTCGCGGTGTGTTTTAGACTGTCGCTTACATCCAACTTTCCCAAATCGGCCGGTTTTATTTTAAACACTTTTCTAGCGGCCATGCTATAAATAACGGTTATAATTCCTACAACTCTTCCGTGATAGGCTGTATTGACAATGGTGTTTGTATCTATCGTAGACATTTTCTATTATAGACAATATTTTTTTAATTTTGTTTATTCCATTTCAAAAACATTAACTTCATTTTCGATTGCATCAACTTTTGGCGATGGTGTTTTTATGGGTTTTGGCTGCTCTATAGTTTCTGTGGTTTTTTTTTGGTTAGAGTAAATGTAATATGCAAAACCTGTTAAAACTATTACTCCTAGTCCGATGTGCAGCGTGTTTGTTTCATCGTCGTTTTCTTTTTTTACGCTAGCTACGCTAGTAACGTTTGCTTCGACAACTGCTTTCTTTTTTAATTTTTCCTTTTTCTTTTTATTAAGTTCTGCGAGTCTTTTACCAGCCGCGACTCTGTTTGGATTTTTTTTATTTTAGTCGGTGTTTTCGTTACTACCGACGTCTCTTTCTCCGTCTCTGCTTGCTTCTCTACCTCGCGTTGCTCCATCGTCTTTATAAATTAGACAAGAATCTTTTCTTTTAAAATGTTTTGCCGAAATTACCGTTGCTGCGATCGGTGCTAAGAATATTCCGTACTTGTAGTATATTTCGCATAATCCGTAAGAAAGAGCGCTCGAAATGAGCGGGTCTTTTTCTAAATCTGTAATTAATTCATTTTCGTCATCGATCGTAAACTCGTATCCCATCACATCGACAAAGTTTAAACTCGATCCCAATGCTTTAGCGTAAAGACTTATAATCGATGAGCCTAACGAAGATATCATTTCGCGACCTAATCTCGCTTCATATCGCACGTATTATTTATCTTGGTCGACTAAATTTAATGCTTCAATTTCACTAATACTATACTCTTTACCGAAATATTTTTTCGCGTTTCCTCCAACTACGACGGGTAACAAATGATCGATGTGTTGACTAGACGGTGAAACGATATTTTCAACAGGAGTTGCTTGTTGCGGCTCTTCGTTTAAAATTTTCTCAACTTGTTCCATTATTATATATAATACTCGAATTTGTTTTAATTTAAATTGTTTTTTGCTGTTGTTAACGGTTTTATAAATTCATTATTGACGTGCGAATATTGTCGAATCAAAAATACAACTCCACCGACGAGAATCAAACTGTTTGTAAATACACAAAATCCAACTAAACATTCGATGAGCATATTTATCTATAAATTTTATTATATAATCTTGACAAATAACCTACTACAACCTGTTAAGTCACTTGATAAGTAACCTACTACGACCTGTTAAGTCACCTACTACGACCTGTTAAGTCACTTGTTAAGTAACCTACTACGACCTGTTAAGTCACCTACTACAACCTGACAAGTCACTTGTTAAGTAACCTACTACGACCTGTTAAGTCACCTACTACAACCTGTCAAGTCACTTGTTAAGTAACCTACTACAACCTAGTCAAGTCACCTACTACGACCTGTCAAGTCACTTGTTAAGTAACCTACTACGACCTAGTCAAGTCACCTACTATAATAAAATTAGTTTAGTATTGCGTAGCAAGTCGGTTGATCCGTTTTTAAAATCAACTTGCAATGTTTGACTCGTTTTAATTTTTCGCGCATTTGTATTCTCAACTCTTTAGTCGGTATGACGTCATTTTCTCGAAGACAATTTTCGAACGAGTCTCTATCTTTGCAATAAAATATACACACCCACTTGAGTTGCTCTCTAAAAGCTTTCAACACGCTGTTGTATTTTTGCGAAAGAATCCAACAGCTGTGATTGACGTGTCTGCCGCTAAAAGCCAAATCGATGATCACACATTTTATTATTCTTGTCGTATTTTCTATAATTTAATTGTTTACTCGCGCTACAGTCGTCGATGATAAACAACGTCTCGTCTAATTTGAAGACGTCGCTATAAATTTCTATCGCTTTGTTTAGCGATAAATCGCTCAGATCATCGACGTACACTCGCTCGTCGTTCCAAATCCATTTTCTGTTTTGGTAGGCGAGATTTACTGCGACGGTCGGACATAATATGACGATATATTCAAAATATTTACGATATTCTTTTTGTAATAGATTTAAAACAAATTCAGTTTTTCCACATCCTGTTTGTCCGCAAATCAATGCAGCGTGCGAATATTTAGGCAGCATATTTTAATAATAGTCAACATGTTAATATATCGCACTATGAAATCGTCCATTTTCGATATTGAGTTGAGCGTCCATGATGATGTAAATGTAGCAGTTTAATTCGCCGGCAGTTTCCACCTCTTTTTCGAGCTGAATGGTAATTCCTTCGGATGTGTTTTCTATCCGTCTACCACTCCCATGAACTTGATTGTCATCGTTGCTTCTCAAATCTAAAAATAAACCGTATTTGTCTACTAAATAATCTTTGAGTTTCATATTTGACAAGCCCAAAGCCTTGGTTACTCCTATGGCGTGTTCTTCTCTCGAATCTCCGAAATATTTCTGAATTTCTTCCCAGTGTTGATACCTGCGCATCCCTTGCGCGTAAAGTTGATTGGGAACTCCTTCGATAGTAATCGAGATTTTATCGATCTTTGGATTATAAAATTTCCAAGAAGACTTTTCAGTATGCTCTTTGAATAGCATCAATAGTCCCTTCATGCTTTTTGCCGGAGTATTTAGATTTATATTCCACGTCTGATCTCTCTTGTTTAGCAGTATCATTCTATGCCTCAAGACTCTGTCGTATAATATTACCAACTTGTTGCTATATTGATTTTTAATCGTTCTGGCGAGTTGTGGATTGGTGACAACCTCGTATTCTAGAGAAATTCCGCTTATGATATATTTACTATCTGCGTCTGAGCTTACGATGACTTGCGAATATTTATTAAACGTGAGTTCATAACTCAACCGATCCGCCAGCCCGGCTTGATAATACGGTTGATGATCGGTCAATAGTTCAAAGTCGAGTGGAATGTAAAATCTATTTTTAAAAGTATCAGCGACAGCCTTGTCTTTTCCTTGATTAGCCGTAGCATCGCCGTCGCTGGCGCCTACTCTTAATTTAGTTATATTATCCGATTCGATTCCTTGATACGCTAGATTTTCGAGTTGGTGTCTCGTCAACCACGTGTCTTTAAAACAATTGTACACATCCGCATCGTCTAAAGAATACACTTCATTTCCTTCAATTTTAATGGAAATCTTTTTAACGATGGCTCTGCCTATATTATGTACGATGGTTCGCTCGTCATCTTCAGCGGATTCTAGAGTAATGTTAAAAGCCAACCTGGCCGAACCGGGAACGATGACGTCGTCTTTCCCCAAATTTGGAAAACGAACCGTCAAAAGTTGATTTTCATCGATGGTGCTCGGATTGTTTGTGATGACGACTTTTTGTCGTATTCCTTTTATACCTTTTGAATTTCTCAATCGTCTGTACGGATTTAGTTTGTGCCCAAATGCTTCGTTCATATTTAACATGTACTATTATTTTATTAAATTAAAAAAAAATGTTTATAATAAAATGGTGTCTATAGCGATGATGATTGGAGGCGCAGTAGTAAACGCCCTTGCTTTTTCCGGATCAATTGTTTTATTTTCCAGTTTACGTTCCAACGATGCTGAAAAAGAACGAAAGAGGCACGATTTAGCGCTAGAACAACTTGCCAAAGCCAGAGACGAATGGTCTAAAGAGCGATCGAAATATCTAGATTACATGAACAACCGACTCAAGAAAGAATCGAACGCTAAAAAAACTTTTACCGATATAAACGAAGCGATGAATGAATATTACATCGTTACCGGTAGTCAATTTAATTTACCTACAAATTTATACGACGAACCCAAACTAGAAGATTTTTACGTTCCTAGCGAAGATCAAAAAACGAGAGAAATTTTATTCGTCGTCTTAGGCATGACGATAGTAGGCTATGCGAGTTATAAATTATTAAAAAAGATAAAAACTAATTGTAAATAGTATGGCAAAAGGAGACGTTTTCGAGATGGATAATAATCCAGCCCCAGACGATCAACAAGATGATGACCTTGAACAAGAAACGAGTTTTAATTACGATGAAGCTGCTGAAAACCATGACAGATTAAATAAATTGCGAGATTATGAAAGCACTTCTGACTTTAATCAGCACAGCTAACGAGGTTAACCCTTTCATTACCAGCCAGTTATGCAAGAGAGTACCCTTCTTTACCACAGTAATTAGGAGCCCAATGTCACTTCAGCACCAGTGGGTTTGAAGTGCGCCCTCACTCTGCAGTAATAGACACTTTTTTTTACATGTGTACTGTACATACCAAATGGCTCAGATATATTTGTATGTTAAACTGATGGTAAAAATGAGTATACAAAGGGGGAAAAATATTGTGCAGATTTTTTAAGTGTAAAAGCAAAACAATGAAATATTTATATCAGTATTTACACTGAAGAAAAGTAATGCAAATGGGTGATATTTCATGCAAATACGGTACATGTATAAGATTTCTTTTCCATGTGAAAAACAATAACTTGGATGAGATTTTTGGGGATTTTTTTTTGTTTTCTACTTGGGAATGAACCATTTACTTGTATTCAGTGTACATACATCACAATCCATGCTAACACCCCCCACCCCCCAATTCAATGTTGGTTTGGACTGTAATCTGCGGCTTGTCCGACCTTTCCCAACATTGAATTGGGGGGGGGGGGGGGGGTGAAGGCAAATAGTACAGATTTACAATCAATTGATGTGGTATTTCTCAAAGCAAGGAACTATGCACATAGGTTGTGTACATTGTTTACAGATCATCTTTGTTTGTTTTCGCCTGCCTAATTTGCGGTTACTGCAAACAATGCAGTCGCGTTTCTTTCCATTGGGGTTTTTGCCAGGATAGTGCTGTTGCCCTGTCAACTCGATAGGAATATGGTATCTCAACTGACTTGTTGCGTTACGTTCCCAACCCAACAGCAAGCCCTGTACAATCCCTATACGAAAATCAAGGTTACTGACATTTTTGTTCCCTGCTATGCTGGTGAATATTACTCTGCTATTGACAATACAGATATTCAGCATATGGAAAAAACTCTTTTCCACCATTTCAAGCTTCTGTGTGTATGATTGTAGTACTGAAAACATTGGTCGGCAAGATCAGTTCCACCCATGTTTTTTGTTGTAATCTTCAATACAAATGGGCTTCATAACATCACAAAATCCACTTGTGCTCTTATTACACCGAATTTGCTTTTTGGACAAATCGGTGTTGCCTACATTAGTTAAAAGTGTTACAGATTTTTTGTCTTGCCAAACGATACACAATTGCCCACCTTTCACCCCAAAAAATGGGTCATCTCCTTTCTTCATTTTATGGTTTTTTGGGCCTTTGCGGCCTGGGTATTCCTGTAGTGTAACGAACAGTTCCACAACATCTGAATCCTAGTTTAGCAAGTTTAGCTAAAAGAGCTGGGCTATCACAATATATTACATGTCCCTTATTCTCAAGTCCATGGACCAGATCAATGACGACTTTTCCTGCAACTGTTAGGTTTGGTGGATGGCAGTCTGACTTGGTATCTACATGTACGTCTGCATCATAAACAGTTTGGGTGTCGTCGGCTCCTGTGTACAGTTTCCAAGCACACGTGTATCCTGTTTTGGACTCGTTCAGGGAGAATGCTTTATTACCCCGTTTGATAGGTTTTTTAGGCATGTACTGAACAAAACTTAAGCGTCCCTTGAATTTCAACATACCCTCGTCTGGAGACAGATTCTGCGCAGGGTTATACAGGTTGAGAAACTTCGGGACGAGGACTTCTATCAAGGACCGAACTTTGGAAAGTTTGTCCCGTTTAGCCAAGGCTCTACGAGGAATTTGGTTATTTGAGATGTGGAGAAACCGAAGAATTGAACTGAACCGATTTCGGGACATGATCGACGGGTAGAATGGGATGTGAAGAACTTCAGATGTTGACCAGTACATCTTGTATTGAGAGGATTTGTTTATGCCCATAGCAATGAGAAGTGCCACAAATGCCATCATTTCTGGAATGTTGGTTGGGTGCCAGGAGAATTGTTGATCAGGATTTGAGTCTATTGTTTGCTGCGCATAGCGATTAGTCTCATCGACGAGCATATCCCACACGAGTTGAAAAAAATACAGCTTGAAGATCTCCACTGCCGACAGTGTAGCAAAGTCGCCGGTGGGGCCAGAATTTCCATTGAACTGCACAGTCCCACACTCGTAATGGTCTCATCGTTCCCAACCGGATCGGAAATCTAACTTTCCTGTCGTCCTCCTTGATCTCGGTCGGCTGTCACCTTGGTAGGTAGGCTGCAACAGAAAAACAAGGCAAAGGAGGATTAATCTCGGTCCTTTGTAAATACAATATCTCAATGCTACTTTGCTGCATGTGCACAGGCCACAGGGGGTCATGCGCAATATGAATATTGTGCTGAGAAAAGAAATATGGCAGATTCCATCCACTCTCCAAAACTCGTTGTCGATAAATTTTCGTTTTAATGTGGGATTGTGAATGTGAATTCCCCCAACTTCTTGCATAATACGACGTATAAGGGCCTTTCGAATACAAGGCTATTCTTTTGGAAGCTTGACACTAAGAGTGCATTTTCAGCCTGTTAACGCTAAACAGCACGACCGGCTATGGGTGAATGTTAAAATTTCTATGCTATATCTATACATCAACTTGCTGTTTCAATGAATACAAATATTACCCCAACAAACTACTAATAATTGTACATTTTCACTTGACTTTTTTGACCCAGTCCAGGGGGTGGGGATTTGGTCAATCCTATTAAAGGGATCCATTTTCTAAATTTACATTACTCAACTCCAACAGTTGTAACGCTATTTACGCTATAGCCTAGGAAAATAAGTGAATTACATTAATTTGCATTGGGCCAGGAAGAGTAACGTTAACTGTTACTAGTGTTAGTTATTCATTTTTACTGTGATTTTGGCCTACCTCTTCAACGAATTCCGCTGGAATTGTTACTTCTGTGCTGTCGTCATCCGTTACTTCGTCATCTGATTCTGAGCCACTGTCTGCCAAAATCTCTGCCAAAATGCCATCATTTATGTCCGTTTCCATCATGATTGCAACTAAAAACTGACCGTTGTGGAAGCGAGTGGATGCTACTGCTAGCACCGGGAACCGCAAAGTGACGCACTTTTCTTTTCATAAACTTTTATACACTTCTTTCCTGTCAATAGAGGGCGCCAACCCCAAAAACCACTCAAGCATTTTCAGGTGGTGAATTAAGTAGCCGTGGTCGTCAAGGGCATGCTGATTCCCGGCACCTTTTAGAGCCCACGGGAAGGAAGCGTATCACAACAAAGGCTCTTTTTAGAGCCCGTGGGATCGAAAGGGTTAAGGGTTGAAGACTTTTACGAATATGTAGGGAAAAAAACATCATTTAAAGTCAACAAACTACCACAATACGAAAATTTTCATATTCTTGGCGATGGTTTTTATTACAAAGAGGTAAAGTTAACGCTTGATTCAAATACAAAAAAAAATTGCCAGCCTAAGTACAATAGCTGATAGAGCTCACAAAAAAGGATATAAATCAGGACCTTTATTTGTTAGAGAAGAATTAGGTGTACGTGGCTATGGTCTAAAATCAAAAGTTCTTTTTGATGAAGGTAAAAAACTTGATCAAATACACCCAGAAAAAAATACCATTAAACGATATGTCAAAAGCTGCTGAAGATGTAAGAGTAACCGTTGAACGGTTTGATGCAATTGCGCAAACCGAAGGGTTAAATTATAGAGAGCTAGTTGCTTTAGATAAGAAACTTCAGACTCTTGCTGGTAGTCTAGAATTAAATTTAGCGGAACTTAGAAAAATAGATGGTGAGATTATTCAAACTAGAACTGAATTAGAAGAGGCTACTAGCGACGAAGAACGACAAGAATTAACGAGTAAATTACAAGAATTAAACGACCAACGTGAAGCCCGTAAAACTGTAGTATACGAAAATAATCAATCTCTAAAAAGCCAAATAACCAGAATCAAAGAAACGATAAGAAAACTAGAGATTGGTGTTTGTATTGACAAACACTAGGTGTTCGGGACGAAGTAAAGGTCAAATTGGGGTCACCTTTTTGTAAACATTTTTTGACAATTAACGATGTATACAATGGTGTATACAATGGTGCAAAAAATGTCAATTTACCTCTTGTGGTTGTTGAGATATGATTTTTTTTTTAATATTAAACTTTGACTTCCAGTTTGGACAGGAAGTAAGGTCAAATTGGGGTCACCTTTTTGTAAATATTTTTTGACAATTAACGATCTGTACAATGATACAAAAATTGTGAATTTACCTCTTGTGGTTGTTGAGATATGATTTTTTTAAATATTAAACTTTGACTTTCGGTTTGGACAGGAAGTAAGGTCAAATTGGGGTCACCTTTGTGTAAATATTTTTTGACAATTAACGATCTGTACAATGGTACAAAAATTGTGAATTTACCTCTTTTGGTTGTTGAGATATGATTTTTTTAAATATTAAACTTTGACTTTCGGTTTGGACAGGAAGTAAGGTCAAATTGGGGTCATCTTTGTGTAAAATTGTTTTGACAAATAACGATCTGTACAATGGTGCAAAGATTGTGAATTTATCTCTTGTGGTTGTTGAGATATGATTTTTTTTAATATTAAACTTTGACTTCCGGTTTGGACAGGAAGTAAGGTCAAATTGGGGTCAACTTTTTGTAAATATTTTTTGACAATTAACGGTCTGTACAATGGTACAAAAATTGTGAATTTACCTCTTGTGGTTGTTGAGATATGATTTTTTTAAATATTAAATTTGACTTCCGGTTTGGACAGGAAGTAAGGTCAAATTGGGGTCATCTTTTGTAAATATTTTTGACAATTAACGATCTGTACAATGGTACAAAAATTGTGAATTTACCTCTTGTGGTTGTTGAGATATAATTTTTTAAATATTAAACTTTGACTTTCGGTTTGGACAGGAAGTAAGGTCAAATTAGGGTCATCTTTGTGTAAAATTGTTTTGACAAATAACGATCTGTACAATGGTGCAAAGATTGTGAATTTATCTCTTGTGGTTGTTGAGATATGATTTTTTTTAATATTAAACTTTGACTTCCGGTTTGGACAGGAAGTAAGGTCAAATTGGGGTCAACTTTTTGTAAATATTTTTTGACAATTAACGATCTGTACAATGGTACAAAATTGTGAATTTACCTCTTGTGGTTGTTGAGATATGATTTTTTTAATATTAAACTTTGACTTCCGGTTTGGACAGGAAGTAAAGGTCAAATTGGGGTCAATTTTTGTAAATATTTTTTGACAATTAACGATCTGTACAATGGTGAAAGAATTGTGAATTTATCTCTTGTGGTTGTTGAGATATGATTTTTTTTAATATTAAACTTTGACTTCCGGTTTGGACAGGAAGTAAGGTCAAATTGGGGTCACTCACAACTCGTGTTTCATCTACTTGTTAAGTTCTAAGTACATGTCAAGTTTCAAGTTCATGTGAAGTTTGCAAGTATGTGTTTGTTACCGGACAGTCGCGGGGGAGAAGAAGAAGAAACACACGGTGTTCGAGTCAACTTACGGTTCAATCAAATTATCAACGATGATGTCAATATCATATTTTGCAAAGGTGTATCATATTTTATTATTTCAATATCAATTTCATATTCAAAAAATATATCAATTTTGCATTAGAATGTGTTGACTTTGGTCTAATTGTTTGGACCGGAAGTAAAGGTCAGAACAGGTGATTTGAAGGTCATATAATTATATGACACAATGAAACTTCCTCATGATCATGAAAAAATAACGTTAGTACTTGCTTTGGTTCAATTTCTGAGATTGGAAAATAATCCCTTTTTAAAAAATGCCACTAGGGGCCGCTCTGAACTTTGATGATGTTATCAAACATTTTTTGAGAATATAAGATGTCACTATCACTTTATTCGCAGAAGTCATATTCAAATTTCCTATGACTTTTGAGATTATGTTGCCACAAAAGGGCAATGATATGTGATGACGTCATCAGTCATATTTTTAAAAAGGTCACATGTCAATAGTAATTTCGTCCACTGAAGGCATATACCATATCCAGTATCGACCGGAACGAGAAGTCTGATTGGATCATGTCTGTGTACGAAATGTCACATAATTCAAGATCTGTAAGATGATGCAAAGATTGTGTAAATATCTTTTGTGGTTCATGAGATATGATTTTTGGAAATATTAAAATTTTAGTGTATTTCGCTATCTGATGACGTCAACATGACATCACAACTTTACCTGAAACTATGTCATAAATTTATTGACAACTACATGTTATGGTATAAGTATGTGTTAAATTTGAAGGCTGTGTGAATTTTGGAACCATGTTTTTTTGTTCAATAAGTCTCATTGAGAAGAGTAATGTGAAAATATCTTTTGTGGTTCACGAGATATGATATTTTGAAATATTAAACTTTGATTTAGTGTAATTCGATATCTGATGCCTTAACCATGATGTCACAAACCGAGGATACAACTACATGTTAAGGTCTTGTGTTAAGTTTTAAGGTTCTGTATCAGAATAATGCTTAAAACGTGTAGGCCTTAATCTTTTTAATTTATTTATTTATTAATGATAATGAAACATATAATTTGGTTATTACATAAATTAAAATGAAACAAAATTCACTGACCATTTAGAAATTTGCTAACAGGCTAACCAAAACCAATATTTAAAAGTAAACACCCAACAATTTGGGAAAACAATACTTACCATTTTGTTGTTCTAGACTCTTTTTTTTCTAGACTCTTTTTTGGTTATTAAACAATCATTGTGGGAAGTTCATTGATGCTTTTCGATTAAAAATTTATACACATTATTCCATTTTCACAATCTGGATCTCTTGCCTCAAAATCAAAAGTAATTCATTTTGTATTTAAACTGCTGTGCCTGAAAACCTTTTTCACCCGATTTCAAATTCAAGCCACATTGTAAACAATTAAATTTACCAAAAAAATATGCTTGGGTGTCTCAGAATAATTTTTACCAAAGGTGCAATGCTGAGTGTTGACAATCTTAAAAACTTCTAATCTGGTCTGTGCTCTGACCATTTTGTTAAAAGTACGACCGTTCTTTCTGAATAATGGACACATCAGGGTATTTCACTGCAGTAGTAACTTCTAGTGTGTTGGGTTCCTCTATTCACCACATATCTTGTGAGTCATGTTGTACTTTGAGTGGTTTTCGTTTCTTCTTACGCTGGAAGATAATAAATAAATTATTTCAATTTCAAATCCTTGTTTACATCTACTCTTTCAATAAAAACACAGATCTATGTATTGCCAAAAGTAGAATTATGAGCCCATCAGTAACACTTATTCTGGAACTTCTGGCATACTTCTAACAATCAATTTGTGAAATGTTTGATTTTAAGGTGATTAACTTCCTCACTACAAGGGGAATACAAGTAGCCATGGAAGAAACAAATACATGGACCATACATCACCTACTTTATGTGACACTGTATAGGTATCAACTAATTTTAATCTTAAAATTATGTAGTAAGATGATCCAGAGATGGATAAAATAAACAGCTTGATGAGACAGAAAATATGAGGTTTAACCTGCGCTTTTATATGGCATTTATATTGTTCTGACATCCAAGAAAAACCTAGTAAACACAATACATAAAATTATATTAGATACATGTGTGTACAATTCAATCCTAACCCATTATTAGCATAGGCATAATTCAATACATCATAACAGTAACTGTGTTACATGTACAGGAAAACATTTAATTTTAAATATTGCCATGGCCTGGAACCTACATGTTTTATGTCAATAAATCCTACTCATTTTACACTATTACTATATATGATCTACTCACCAGTCGATGACAATTTAACTTCAAAGGTTTGATGACAAAACTCCCAAAAGTTTACACTTAACGCTGTCTACCAGAAAATGTGGCAGTCTGACGTGGAAAACCCCAGCCGCTTCACTCCAAAACAAGTAACACAAAACCCATGCGCGGCACTAAATTATAGGTTAAATCTAATTCAAATATAAAATCTACACTGGCTTTGGCTTTAAATAATGTTACAATAATTAGTGTGATGTAATAAACATCCTTCAATCGAAGTACTTAAAGAATATCATACCCGTTCAGAAATTTGTTTGGATTACTTGTTTCGTCATCACTCATATAATCAGCATCCGAGGACCGTAAATCATGAAATGCGCCCTCAATCGTCCCAAATTAAATGAAACTAACGCAATATTAAAATAATACCCTTCAAAACCTAAATCACCATAATTATAAGAAAAGTTACCTTTTGTAGATGTACTGGAAAGTCTTATATTGTAGGCACAACATCTGCTGTGACAGTCTGAGCCTTCTAACTGCCGTTTGACCCGTTCTATTTTAAAGCACGATTCTGCGAAGCAGTCTGAACAAAGCACAAATTTCACTGACGCTTCATACACAACACACATACTCATGTTACACTGCGGGACATGTACCGTACAAATGCCGCATTGAATGAGAATGGTGTAAATTTCCATGCATTTTCCCAAATAAAATCTTCAGGTTTGTTATATTGAGAGGTGATGACTTGAGGAAGGAACATTTGTGACCCAATATCATGTAAAAAAGGAGAAATTTTCCACACTCATTTCATTCCGTTACCGTACGTTGTAGGCCTATATTAAACTCCGTATATTGCTGTGTTTACGTATTCTGTGCACGCGCGATATGGGCTATAGATCGTACATACAGGGAATAGTAATTCAGCATATTGTTTCACTTAACCTTCCGGTTTCGACCGGAAGGAAAGGTCAGATTGGGGTCACGTCCAAAAACGAAATGTGACATAGTTCAAGATCTTTAAGATGATAAAAAGATTGTGAAAATATCTTATATGGTTCATGAGATATGATTTTTTGAAATTTTGAAATTTTCAACTTCCGGTTTTGACCGGAAGGAAAGGTCAGATTGGGGTCACATCTAAAAACGAAAAATTACATAATTCAAGATCTTTCAGATGATGCAAAGATTTTGTAAATATCTTTTGTGGTTCATGAGATATGATTTTTCGAAATATTAAACTTTGATTTAGCGTAATTCGACACCTGATGACGTAATCATGACGTCACAGAAAACGGTTTCGTCTGCTTGATATGTTCTGTTTATGTGTTAAGTTTGAAGGCTGTATATGCTTAGCAAGGATGCCTTTGTTACCGGACAGATCGCCACTGAGAAGAAGGAGAAGTAAAAAAAAAAAAAAACAGTACAAAAACAATAGGTGTTCGCGCTGTGCGCTCGAACACCTAAAAAAACAGTACAAAAACAATAGGTGTTCGCGCTGCGCTTTCGAACACCTAAAAATTAAAAAAACCGAACAAAAACAATAGGTGTTTCGGGCACATACCCAAACACCTAAAAACCGTACAAAAACAATAGGTGTTTCGGGTACATACCCGAACACCTAAAAAACCGAACAAAAACAATAGGTGTTTCGGGCACATACCCGAACACCTAAATATTAAGATCAGATACGAGTCTAGCTGAAAAGATTAAAACTTTATTTAGAGAACAAGGCGTAACGATAGTCAGTATATTAAGGGCGATTAGTCTCGCCATCAGCACCATCGTCGCTTCGATCGTAGCGAGCATAAAACCGATTGTTCCACAGCCAACGCCTGTACCTACACCAAGTAGCGGTGGTGCAAAAGAGTGGATACAAAAAACTCTCAAAAATCTATCGAATCCGCTAAAAAAAACTTGGATTAAAAGCCTTAAATTCTCTACCCGCTATCATCGGATCGGTGTTAAGTTGGTTATTAACAACTATCTCAAAAGTGGTAGGATGGGCGGCGGAACATGTGTGGCTAGCCGTTAGCGGAGTCGGAATTTTAGTTTTATCTTATTTACAGAGTCAGCGTTAACGCTACGTCAACAACTCGTAAATAATAACTCCTAACTCAAAAGAAATCGCGAGACCAACGATTAGAGAATTTTTTTCCTCTTGGTGAGTATCGATAGATGGTTGTGTGTCTGGTTGAGTATTGACGGATGGATCGATAGATGATGGTAATTCGGTAATGATAGATGACGTATCGTGTCAGTTGCTGACTATCTATAGATGTTGGCGGACCGAGTTGAGTATAGTCAGACGGTGGAGGTGGGGGAACTGGCGTTGAATTTGTGTCTTGGGTCGGCTACTATAATGTGCACAATAAAAAAAAAATTGCGTCGTAAAATTGGTGCGGCAGGAAGTCAACCGACCGATCATTCTACGACCATTAAACCTGGACTTTACAATATAAAACAAATTATCGATATTATCGTACATAAGACACCCTGGGTAACGTACAACATTAATGAAACAACCGGTAAATCTTTACTCGAAATTAAAGATCCCAGGTATCAAATAAATTTTTCACCCGGGCTAACCAATTTACTCGGGCTATCGGATGAATTATTAGACGCGGGAACGTATGAAGGGAAAATTGATTTGCAGCATTTTAAAATAATGTACATTCATTGCGATCAAATTTCTACTAGCGAAATTTTTTACAACGGTAAACCTTCGAGTATTTTAAACGTTTTACCCCTACAAGATGTAAAATTTTGTCAAAGTACCTGGATAGAATATTCTAATCCATCACGAAAAAATCTCAAGACTGGCACTTTAAACGAATTGAGTTTTAAAATTAAAGATTCGAGCGGTAAAGACATTAATAATCACGGTATGCCGGTCATTATAACCGTCGAAATTAATAAATAATTAAAAGTAGTTAATATAAATGGCGAGTATTTACGGTCCGGGTTTTACGAGCGAACCAATTTCATCCAATAATGACGATACATCCACTTTTGAATATCATGGGCGTATCGCTACGAGGGAAATTCGCCAAACGATACCGTTGATAAATTTTATGGGAAGACTACCCATAAACATCGAGTGGAAAGGATCGACGAATCAACCCTGTTTTTTCCTCGATAGAGAACCGGCATACTGTTCAATTTTTGCGAAAAGGATCAAAGGTGAAAATGATTCTTATTCAATCACGTCAAAGCGCAATTTTGTCGCCAATCGAGCTTATATATTCTCCACTACCGATGAATTTAATGTAGAACTTTCTTTTACCGCTGTACCGCAGCTTTTAGAATGTGGAATTTGCTTCAAGACCGAAGGTCAAGAAGTCTTTGTACAAGCGATATTTTTTGGCGCTATGAACACGGGAATCTGTTTCGATATAAAAGTTGAAAGTTTTCCCTTGATTTAAAAATATATATATAATCTTTTATTATTAATAGAATAATGAGCGCCTCTACCGAAACAAAGATATATCCAACCTTACCAGATACCTCTGGTAATCTAGATGTCAATGCGTTTCGATTACAAAAAATCGACGACATTCAAAAATAAATTTTAAAAGAGAGAAACGAGCGCGAGAAAACGTATAAAAATATAATAAAATCATCAAAACTTGTTGTATCGTAGGAACAATAGCTGAATTAAGCGCTGTATCAGCAGCATGGGCGTCAACAGGTGGGGGACGAGGACATGAACCCCCACTTTTGAAGTGGGGATATCATCGTTTGTCCCCCACTTTCAACAATAATATAAAAATGGCAGGCATATGTTCGATTTTTGTATCAATTGCTGACTCAAATAGAATCAAACTCGATAATTATTAGTGAAAACAGCCATTTTTCGACTCATTATCAAAATCATCAAAAATTAGAGGCAGACGAACCGTTGCCGCCGTGTATGCCTACTAGGTAGACCTATAACGTTACTCACGGAGACAGAGGAGGTGGACGCTTAATATTCCTGTACCGTACAGTAGGAACATTAGAAGCCAGCCGCGCATACAATTATTTACAAAAATATAGCACCATTTGCTTTATTTAGCACCCTAATTTATGAAACAATCTCTAAGGCCCCCTCATGGAATAACTCCCCAGGACACAGATCACTAATTGGGGCTCATGTCCCCCCCACTTTTCATAAGCTGTTGACGCCCATGATCAGCAGGAGCGACTGGAATTGCTGGTATTGCCGGCGTTATAACATCACCAATCGGATTCATTTTAGAAGGACTCGCTTTAGGACTAGGCGGTATGTCGTTTGCGATCATATACGCAACATACAAACTCTCTAAAAAAGCAAAAAAACATAACGAGATTAGAGTTTTAGCAGAAAGTAAACTCAACACCACCATCAGTCACGTTTGGAAAGCGATCGAAGACGGTGTTATAAGCCAAGAAGAATTTCTTTTAATCTGCGAAGAGCGAAACAAATACTCACAAATGAAAGAAAACATTCGAACTAAATTTACTCCAAAAGACACTCCTCCAGATGTCAAAGCCATTGTCGATAAAGAAACCATTCTCGATAAAGAAAAAAAAGACCTTATAGAAAAACTTTTAAAATTAAAGTAAACTTTACGATAGAAAAATCTTATGAAAAACCCGCTTCGCAAATAGCGGAGCGGGTATTTACACCTATTCATGAAAGGCCTCCCCCGTATAATTCAAATTTTATTTTATTTTATTTTTTACTATAAACGTGTTGTTTTTTCAATCAACTCTTTCATAACGAGATTATAATTTCGTTTAGCTCTCCCTTCAATGCGATTTTAAAATGTGTTTTAATACATTAACGCATTTCGTACATAAATTTATTTTTGCTTATGTACCTTTTTTACATCTTCTACACGGAACTGGTATACTTTTCCCATGCCGAATAAGCCACAAATGTTGAGAGCAAAATACACCACCACACACACTGGGCATACAACACTTGTCTATTTTGCTCACTAAAGCCATTCGCACGGAATAATTGCTTTCGATAAATACTTTGTCGTCATCGTCTTTTACTATTATTCTACATACTTTTTTTTTCATAATTAAAAATCTACTACAAATACACTCAAACCTCAACAACATATAAACTAAATCACATTTTACACCTCATTCACCTTTGACCTTTCATAGGTCAAAGGTCTTTTTTTTTTATCTAAACACCTCGATTACGTCATCAACAACATATGACGTCATCAACAACCTTCTCTCACTCATCAAATCTACTCTCCTAAAAAATCAAAAAAGTAGTGGACGTAAGCACTAAACGAAACAAATAAAATAATTTAAAAGAAAAGCACTATTATTATTTTTGGTCTAATTTGTTCAAATGAAATTAGACCCTTTATTAACATTCACCATATACACTTAGAGTATTGCACCTACCTCTGATGTTAGTATTCTGGGTAAGGTCAGTCCAAATTTAGCATTGTCTTTTATATCGGCATTTCTTTGTTGGTTTGTTTTCATTTCTTTTACATTAATTTTATTTGAACCAGTAAGTTTTCATTTGTATATTTATAAAATATTAATAATAACAACTAGCATTTAAATATATACGCTCTTTTTAGTCTAACTAAATCACAGCGCTTACAGTGAGTTAAATACACAACACAAAAATAACTATACAGCCAAACCAGTTAAATTACAAATATTGCTTATGTTTTCGTCCAATTTCTTTTTACGCAGTTGCCATGTTAAAAATGAAAAAAAAAATTCAATTTGTATTTACATTTCCATTGTTTTACAGTTGTAGATTGCAAATACGAAAACGTTTGTAACATAATGATTTTTTTATTTGACGAAATTGGAAAGGTTTATTTAATTAATTATGAAATGTTCATTCTGCTGTGCGTACTTATGAATTCAATTGATATATTTTTTGGAAGGACAGGATAATTGCTTCATAATGTGCATGCCATTATCTGTACGGTAAACATTCTATGGTTGGACTCTATTCCATTCTAATACATGAGATCATACAGTGACAAAGTCATGACAGTAAATATATAAAATTAAATTAAATGTCATGACAGCCTTGGAATGTTCATCCATTGCTTTGGGGATACTGGCATTGTGCTATGTTTCTCTGACGGGATAGCACATGATATCTTCTCATTATTGATCCAGTATTCAGTCTAGTTATATTTAATATTGTGATACAGTCTACTGTATATTTTCTATTGTTGTAGTGGTTGTAAATACTTTCTGTGCTGTATTCAACAATAACAATAAATAAATTAATTAAAATGAATTATCCTATAAACCATATCCCTGCAATTATTAATGTTTATCCTTACACATACAATGCATTGAAGTTTTTTAAATAAATTAAGCCAATGTAATTTTGTTTTATTTCAGGAGAAAATCTTGGGTTGTATTTAATTAAATATGCGTATAGGCCTAACAATTGATGTGCGGTTAGTTTGAAGATGATGGAACATGTTTATTTTGCCCTCAATTCAGAGATGAAAACAGGGGCAGTCTTTCTTTCTTATCCGTGTCCATGGATTGTTCGTTCTAAAATTGGGTGAATAACAAACTCTAATAACAGTTGACATTTATTTGATTTTAATCGTATTATCAGTAAGCTTTATTCGAGAAGGCAAATAAAATACACATGTAAGTGGACGATACTTTTTTCTAACGATCTTAGTAAATTTTGACACCATTTGTTACAATAACTTCTTCATATTTATACTTGGTGTAATAAAAGTAAGCACGAAGCTTAGAGCCGATTTTGAATGTATAAACATGTTGTTGTTTGCACAATTGTAGCTTATTCGTGGAAATTTATTTATAACATTGCTTTTTAAAATAAGTGTCACCTGGGAAGGTCTGGTTCATTTAGAGGTAATCAATGACACTAGGTATTCTATCAAGTGTATATTATAGAAATAATGAAGAAAACATGTAGGAAATAGTTATATGCCTTGTTTCTAATAATGAACGTAATTTCCATGTATATTTCATTATATTACTATTTTTCTGCACATTATGGCACAATTGTTAGGCCTAGTCTTATAACAGGAAGTAACTTCTCCAGACTATTTTGTGATTGTTTGTGTATTGTAATATTTATGAATAATGTAATGCACCTACATCATGTGAAATTGTGACTGTGAGGTTAGATAGGGCTTTATGCATTGCACACAATATTAAACATGTACTTTTGGATTGAATGTGTATGATTGGTGCCCAGATTAAAGAGAGTTACATGTTTAAAGGGCAGTATCGTCACAATCAACAGTGCTCACTGGGGTTCCTTGGATGATGTTCTCCTATGTGAGAGAACATTATTAAAGTCATGGCGAAGCCATGTTCACAGGATTAAACAAAATAAAATTCGAGAGGGAAAATACTGGAGTGTGTCCGTGTCAATGTCTCAGAAAAAGACCGAAACAAGTCAGCAATGTGCGTGTCACCAAAGCTGTCCATCTACATATTACGACGCCAATGAATAGTTCACCATAACCATCTATCCAGACAATATAAAGATTAGCCATTACATTGTAAAATTATTGCATACTATTTGGTATAACAATTATGACACAAAATTACCGTTTATGAATCAAGTGAGTTTTAAAAGAAAACTTAGAACTACTTATTTAAATACCGGTACAGTACACTACATGCAAACCGTCCTTGCGTAGAAACACAAAGGTTAACAAAACTTTGTAACTCTATAAGAATATGCAAATACATTTTTTTAAAGGCACCGTGAAATAAATGAACAATGAGGTCGCACTCGCATTCCATACATTTATTTTCTTTGTAACCAGTAATTTGTCCTCCCACAACACGTTCGTCTTCTTCACTGGCCCTGCCTCTCATGGAGCCTCATATAGCAGGTTATTAAAATTGTCATCACCGCAGGACAAATAAAATAAAGTTAAATACCCACAGAGATATCACTATTAGTAATAGAAATAACTGTTTGGCCTTACGTTTTTTGAACCTAGCAGGTTATTTCTCAAAGGCAAAATAGACAGAAATATATACATACAATTCCTTGCAGTTACCAAGCAACTCAATGCCCTGCAAAGTCATGTCAGAAATAAAATGATTGGGTAGATTGAAGTGCTGGGCCCAGGAGTGTCAGAAATAGAATGATTGGGTACATTGAAGTGCTGGAGCCACAGGAGTGTCAACAGCTTATGTAAGATGCTAGTACAGATA
>CM055829.1:27545392-27573382 GCA_029582265.1 Zoroaster sp. YZ-2022 | reverse complement strand
GTTTTTTGTTTTACTTCTTCTCAGTGGCGCTTGTCCGGCAACAAAGGCATCCTTGCTGAGCATTTACGGCCTTCAAACTTAACACATGAACAGAACATATCAAGCTGACGAAACTGTTTGCTGTGACGTCATGATTACGTCATCAGGTGTCGAATTACGCTAAATCAAAGTTTAATATTTCAAAAAATTATATCTCATGAACTACCAACGATATTTTCACAATCTTTGCATCATCTGAAAGATCTTGAATTATGTGATTTTTCGTTTTTCGACGTGACTCCAATTTGACCTTTCCATCCGGTCGAAACCGGAAGGTTAAGTGAAACAATATGCAGAATTACTATTCCCTGTATGTACGAATAGCCCATATCGCGCGTGCACAGAATACGTACACACAGCAATATACGGAGTTTAATATTGGCCTACAACGTAAAGGCCTTGTCACACGGGGCAATTTTCAGGCAATAAAAGCTGCTGGCAATGAGATTGCTCGGAGATTGCCCTGTGTGGCATTTCATGCAATCCAGTGGCAATGAGTAGACTGGCTTTCTACTTTGAGGCAATCTGTCGAGGCAATCTCGTGACATTTGATCACAAGCAAAACATTTTCAGCGGCGGCCATTTAATTCTCGTTTACATGAAAAAATACTGAGGAATTTTGCCGTTCTTTTTTAACTCCAAAACAAAATACAAGAAAATAAAATGGGTTACCGAGAAAGAGGAAAATATAATTGCATTATTAAGAGGTAAGTAGACATTATTTAGAGGTTTATTGGCCTAGAATGTTCATTTGCAAAGTAGGCCTATCGTAGACATAATTATTGCATGCACAATCCAATGGAGGTTCGTGACGGACGAAACTGTTGTACTGCATCTATTTCGTAAAAACTATATTGAGTCTACTCTTTCCCTGTTTTTGCAGTGTACCTACATGATTTTAAGTTTGCATTTTAATGACTGAGCATGGATAGATGCTATATTGTCCAGAAAAAAGTTTACATGTATGCAAATGTATGCAAATCCATGTAAATATATACATGTTCGTGTGTCGTTGTCTCTTCTGCAATTCTGCATGTTCTTCGTGTCAGCGAAATATATCCCTAACTCAACCTAAAGAGATGCTTTTACTTGATTAGTCTGCTAGTAGTAGCCACAAAATGGTCATAGGGGCACCTGTTTTTTCTGAGCTAGGTTACATTTGTTGTTTTGTTATTATTAAGCATAAAAAGTCTGTCCCTCTATGCTTTAAAGAAAGGTCAGGTCTTATAACATAAAAAAAAAGGTCAAGAGCCTGCATAAAAAAAGAAAACTAATAAATGAAGAAAAAGCTGCAAAGGGATGAGTTAATATGAGTTTTAATTGGAAAATAGACATGCAGGTGTGTTGGTGGACAACATGTGTACACCAAAATTCAGGATGGAAAATGCAAATGGGGTGGGGGTGATGAAGGTTGTTTTTGCAATTATAGAGGGCATTCTCTTACTGGAGTAATACATGTTGGCCTTTCCCCATTCAGAAATTATTTTTTCACAGAATCATTTGAACATTTCTTTATATTTTGTATTTTAGCTCTCCAGTATGCTGAGTAATTGGAATTAGATGCAATGGCTGGCATCAGTGAGAATCAGTTCAACAGCCTAGAAAGCATCTAAAACACAAGCCCCAAGGTAACCAATAAATCTGTGGTACAATTATTGTAAATGTGCGTGTGTGAGCGCA
Source organism: Zoroaster sp. YZ-2022 (assembly GCA_029582265.1). Lineage (NCBI taxonomy): Eukaryota > Metazoa > Echinodermata > Asteroidea > Forcipulatida > Zoroasteridae > Zoroaster > Zoroaster sp. YZ-2022. The sequence goes on along the minus strand of CM055829.1, from coordinate 27,571,663 downwards.
TTCAAACCGGGGACATATAACAAAAGGGACAATAGTCCCCGGTTGCTCTCACAATGGAGAGCAATATGTTCCCGCTTTTTTGGACAAAGGAATTTGACAAAGGATGTGCCCGATTGCAGGCGTTTACACACGTGTGTGTGTGTGTGTGTGGGTGTTCCAGCACTGGCCGCGTTATGGGGGCAGAGAACAAAAGAGGGATCCGGAATTACTTAGCTGTGGGGACATTTTCTCTGTCCCCACAACGTTTTTAATCCCCAAAATCCTTTGTATTTTGTCCCCACAGCGCCCCGCGCGGGAATGTGTGTGTGTGTGTGTGTGGGTGTGGGTGTGTGTGTGTGTGTGAACGTACACACCATTCGTTGTGGGGTCCAAAACACAATAGAACAATTGGACCCCACAAGGTAACTATAGAAAATCTTGTACCCCACAGGAGAATTATAAGGAAAAGGGATAATAGAACGAACAAAGGAATACCCCACAAATCAATGTGCGTGAGGGTGGGTGGGTGTGTGTGTGCCCCACCAACCTTTTTAAACTTTATCCACAATGTTGTATTCTTTCCCAGTGAAAACAGGTAAACTCGTATGCGTGCCAACTCGTACTTTTACCAACTCATACTCATTTTGGTCAACTCGACCCGTAAAAATATTTATTACTGAATATTTACTGGCATGTGTACGGGTTGACATCCGATGGAGTATGAGTTGGTAGAAGTACAAGTTCATTTAGCTACACTATAGTGTCTGTAGTTCCTCATAATACTAGTAGTGCTTATGTCTTGTGTGGTGATGGCTGCATTGCAGTTTACTTGATACTAGCACTTAATTTTCTCACTAAAGTAGACCAGAAACAAATATCAGCACCTTTATTGAGATAATGAAACAGTCACATCATGGAGGAAGGAAGACGTCATATGTAACTTTTTATTCCATGGTAAACCCTAACTTAAAGGCATTGTTCTGAAGGGATCATTTTTCTAAAGTTGCATAATTTTTCTGAAGTTACATCAATCCATCATCCTGATAATAACATATGAGGGCATTCCAAGTTATGTGTGTTTTGTTAGCATGACCCATTATTCTTCGTCCCTCTTTTGAAAACATTTAATATTGTTTTTACATGATTCGTTTATATTTCAGATATACAATCGATATCGACGCTGTTTGCGTGTGTGGTGCCCATGGCCCAGACGTAATTTTTTAGGCTGTAAAAATGGATCGCCAACACAGTCATAAAGGGTAGGTATCTTGAAGTTACTTTTTAAGAGGATTTCCTGTATTTATCTTCGTGTTTTTATACAAGAAAAGCCATTTTTAAGCGTCGGTTGGCTGGCCATTCGTCGTTGCATTGTGCCTGTTTAACTAACGTTAGTTACGTGAACATACTTTGGACAGTAAACAACTCGCCACTTTTCTAACAAAATATGAACAGATGTCACCAAAATGTATTTAGAATATAAATAAGGGGAGGAAAATTCAGTTGTTAAGGTTATGGCATTTTTTCAGTAGAAATGTTATGCCATATTTTGTCATTTTTGTTTTCTCCAAAAATCTTCAGTTTGTGCACAAATTAAATAAGTAGCCTAGTGTAGTAGTGATTGTTTACTGCACTTTTCCTTAATTGTTTACCCTTCTCAGATACAAATCAAACTGACATAGACAATTATTTCACAGGAAAAATGCATAATTTTCATGACACAATACATGTACTTGTAGGTCCTGCTCCCTGAGGCCTCTCTCAGACATCTCTCACAATCAAATGAAACTATATGAGTATATAAGACTCGGCAGTTTCCTTAAATACCTTTCTCTTTTGATGTGAGTTTCGTGCGAGAACATTTCTTTAATTTATTACATATTGTCAAGAATAATTGTGTGCAATTTTGAAAACAAACCAATGTCCTTTTCAATTTCAGTGGTCCAGCTACTCCAAAATTATACACTATTTTCCCCATTCACATCAATTAGAACTTCTCTGAATTTTCAAATACTTTATTCTTGGTCCATGTACTTATAAAACCTTCCTATTATTTTTTACAACATGTTCACTGTGACATATTATTTTCCTCATTCACATAAATTAGAACTTCTCTGAAATTTCAAATACTTTATTACATGTACTTATAAAACGTAACTATTATTTTTTACAGCATGTTGACTCCGATGTATCATGGCTCAGACTGAGTTCCAGCCTACAGTACCCCGACACGGCATTGACACCACATCCAAATGCAGTATCGTAACTGTTCAAGTCATCAACAATTTTCAGTTTCTAGGCTACAAAATGGTATGGTTTAACGTCTTATGTTAACAGATCGTTTGAAAAGGGGTCTTCATACCAATGATGAACATTTCATTTAGTTTTAATGGTTGTTTATTACAAAAAATTAAGGTTTAGTATAATTTGTTATTATTTTTTGCTATAGCAGTACTGGCATTTCAGTCCAAGAGAAGGGGTGTATCTGATAACCACCTTTCCAATCCATGTCAGTTAAACAACATTTATTTAAATCTAAGCCCTTACTCCTATTTATTAGAAAGCACAGAAACATCTTGCAACTTCAGCTATGCAGAATTGATGCTGGGTGTGATTTTCGACATAATGAAGCACCAGTCGTCAGTAAATGGAAATGGTAATTTGGGCCCCTTATACTTTTATTGCTTGTTTGCCCCGCCCCTTCCCTAGATCTTGGATTCTATAGTGCTGCAATGATAGACCAAAGAATTTTAGAGAAAAAAAACAAATGTGTTGGTTCATCACCAGTGGCAGTACATGCCATCACCAAGAACTTGGGGGGAGGGGGCAGACATTTTATTCCAAAATTACCGATTCCAATGACAACCCCTGAATGTCACCCATTCTAAACTCTCACTAAATCGTACATACAGAGCGTACATTTATTATAAATGCAGATTGATTATGTTTTCTTGTCAACAAAGGATCATGGTTGGGTTCATTTACACTGAAGTCATTTCACTTGTTACATGTGTAAGACCATGTACACTCATTTCTAGATTGGTTACAAGTAGGTTAAACAGGTCAACAAAGTGGTTTCAATTGATTGTGGGGGAGGGAAGTGTGTAACCACAAAAGTCAAGTCATGAAACCCAACAGACAGTAAAAATAAATATGTATTTCATTGCTTTATTAGCAATTTACAAGCATCCATACAACTCTTTGATTATTTCAATGTCTAACAATTTATGTACAAAATGGCATCTGATCTTTAGGTTGTAATTCTGTAGTATGGATGCAGCTACAGACATTTTGCCAATCATGTGTACAACCTTGAAAATGTAAAAATCAATGTAGAATTTGTTTTCAAATTTTATAAATTATTTTTTAATTATTTGCAGTATAGGTGAAAACAAAGACAGTTTATAAGCATATCACAATAAGTAGATGCTTGATTACAGTGTCACTATCATTGTCAATTTATCATTAAATTGTTGTTATAAACTTAACCTGAAAGTGAAGTATATTATAAATAAAGATTAAATTTATTTTTGTACAAGACTTAATACCAAGAGATAAATACCAATGTTGGCTTCATTTAAATCTAAAATTGAAAGGTTTTCCATAAACAAAGTGAAAAGGGCAACCAATTATCAGATTTGATCCAGTGGATATAATTACATTTAATTTTGTTTGAATTGGGAATTATTTACTTTTTGACAACTCTTCTACAGGGGCAGGGAAGATGGAAAGCACGGATGCAAGCTTTGTTCCAACTTTATCATGTAGTAGTTATAAGCTTGTTTTTCTAATGAAAGGCTAATTAGCTGAAGGGAAGGAAAGGAAAGGGGAAATATTTATATGCTCTTCCATGCTTCAGTGTCTTCAGTAACCCCCAACTCCCCCAAACAATTTAACCTGCTCTTTGAATTTGCAGCCAAGTTTAATCCAGTTACTATACATGCAGTCCCCTTCTACCCTAAATCAACTTTGTGACTTTATGCCCATAATAATGCTGAATAGGTTGATCTGGCTGCCTACAACCCTGGCAACCTATTTTCATATGAGTGATTTTTAATGTTGATTTATCATCTAGCATGGTTTTTGAAAAGCATCTGTTGGGCTAGTGTCAATATTTAAAATAAAAAACATTGTGTTCCAAGTCACACTTGTTAATTTCTAATTTATTGCTTAAATCTCACAACTTTTCCAAGTTCAACAGCCAATATCTCAAGAACTAAATGACCTATTAGAAAACAAAAAACACAATTGAATTGCTTACATTAATAGCTTGTAATTCTTGTGAAATGAGTTACCATAAATGCTTTGCCAATGGTCCAATTAGTGGCACACGAAGTAACGATTTTTACAAATTTTAAAAGGTCATATCTCATAGCTTCAATTTGATGTATAAGTTGACAAATTTGTTATTTTTTCATAATCATGAGGAAGTCATATATGACCTTCAAAGCACCTAATGTGACCTTTACTTCCTGTCCAAACAGGAAGTTCAAATTCAGCACATTTTAACGCAAAATTGATGTCTTTTTGAATATGAAATTGATATTGTTATTATAAAAGATGATAAACCCTTGCACAATATGATATTGACATCATCGATGATAATTTGATTGAACCGGAAGTTGACTCGAACACCGTGTGTTTGTTCTAACAAACACTTAAGCTCTAGTTATTATTTTTATTTCTTCATCTCAGTGGCGACTGTCCGGCAACAAAGGCATCCTTGCTAAACATATACAGCCTTCAAACATAACACATAAGCAGAACATATCAAGCAGACGAAACCGTTTGCTGTGACGTCATGATTACGTCATCAGGTGTCGAATTACGCTAAATCAAAGGTGTTTTAATCAAATTTAAAACGTTTCAGTTACGTTGCATGAAATAATCAAATATCGTATAGCGCCGCAAGGCGCAATATGAGGCGCTACACTATCTTTGGTTACAATGGAGCTCCATACGTACAATCGATATCGACACTGTTTGCGCGTGTGTGGTGCCAATGGCCCAGACGTAATTTTTTAGACTCGTTGGAGTTTTGACCCAAAAAATAGGTCTTCGATTTCGTGAAAGAATGGATCGCCAACACAGTCGTAAAGGGTAGGTATCTTGGAGTTAGTTTTTAAGAGAATTTCCTGTATTTATCTTCGTGTTTTTATACAAGAAAAGCCATTTTTTAAGGGTCGGTTGGCTGGCCATTCGTCGTTGCATTGTGCCTGTTTAACTAACGTTAGTTACGTGAACATACTTTGGACAGTAAACAACTCGCCACCACTTTTCTAACAAAATATGAACAGATGTCACCAAAATGTATTTAGAATATAAATAAGGATAGGAAAATTCAGCTGTTAAGGTTATGGCAATTTTTCAGTAGAAATTTTATGCCATATTTTGTCATTTTTGTTTTCTCCAAAAATCTTCAGTTTGTGCACAAATTAAATAAGTAGCCTAATGAGTGTAGTAGTGATTGTTTACTGCACTTTTCCTTAATTTGTTACCCTTCTCAGATACAAATCAACTTACATAGACAATTATTTCACAGGAAAAATGCACAATATTCATGATACAATACATGTACTTGTAGGTCCTGCTCCCTGAGGCCTCTATCTGAGACATCTCTCACAATCACATGAAACTATATGAGTATATGAGACTCGGCAATTTCCTTAAATACCTTTCTCTTTTGATGTGAGTTTCGTGCGAGAACATTTCTTTAATTTATTAGACATTGTCAAGAATAATTGTGTGCAATTTTGAAAACAAACCAATGCCCTTTCCAATTTCAATGGTCCAGCTACTCCAAAATTATACACTATTTTCCCCATTCACATAAATTAGAACTTATCTGAATTTTCAAATACTTTATTCTTGGTCCATGTACTTATAAAACCTTCCCATTATTTTTTACAGCATGTTCACTGTGACATATTATTTTCCTCATTCACATAAATTAGAACTTCTCTGAAATTTCTGTGCAATGATAGACCAAAACAATTTTTTTTTAAAGAATTTAAAAAAAAATGTGTTGGTTCATCACCAGTGGCAGTACATGCCATCACCAAGAACTTGGGGGAGGGGGCAGACATTTTATTCCAAAATTACCGATTCCAATGACAACCCCTGAATGTCACCCATTCTGAACTGTCACTAAATCGTACATACAGAGAGTACATTTATTATAAATGCAGATTGATTCTGTTTTCTTGTCAACAAAGGATCATGGTTGGGTTCATTTACACTGAAGTCATTTCACTTGTTACATGTGTAAGACCATGTACACTCATTTCTAGATTGGTTACAAGTAGGTTAAACAGGTCAACAAAGTGGTTTCAATTGATTGTGGGGGAGGGAAGTGTGTAACCACAAAAGTCAAGTCATGAAACCCAACAGAGAGTTAAAATAAATATCTATTTCATTGCTGTATTAGCAATTTACAAGCACCCATACAACTCTTTGATTATTTCAATGTCTAACAATTTATGTACAAAATGGCATCTGATCTTTAGGTTGTAATTCTGTAGTATGGATGCAGCTACAGACATTTTGCCAATCATGTGTACAACCTTGAAAATGTAAAAATCAATGTAGAATTTGTTTTCAAATTTTATAAATTATTTTTTAATTATTTGCAGTATAGGTGAAAACAAAGACAGTTTAACATGTCACAATAAGGAGATGCTTGATTACAGTGTCACTATCATTGTCAATTTATCATTATATTTATGTTATAAACTTAACCTGAAAGTGAAGTATATTATAAATAAAGACTAAATTTATTTTTGTACAAGACTTAATACCAAGAGATAAATACCAATGTTGGCTTCATTTAAATCTAAAATTGAAAGGTTTTTCCATAAACAAATTGAAAAGGGCAACCAATTATCAGATTTGATCCAGTGGATATAGTTACATTTAATTTTGTTTGAATTGGGAATTATTTACTTTATGTCAACTTTTCTGCAGGGGGCAGTGGAAGATGGAAAGCACGGATGCAAGCTTTCTTCCAACTTTATCATGTAGTAGTTATAATCTTGTTTTCTAATGACAGGTTAATTAGCTGAAGGAAAGGAAAGGGGAAATATTTATATGGTCTTCCGTGCTTCAGTGTCTTCAGTAACCCCCAACTCCCCAAACAATTTAACCCACACTTCCTGCTCTTTGAATTTGCAGCCAAGTTTAATCCAGTTAATATACATGTAGTCCCCTTCTACCCTAAATCAACTTTGTGACTTTATGCCCATAATAATGCTGAATAGGTTGATCTGGCTACCTGCAACCCTGGCAAACTATTTTCATATGAGTGATTTTTAATGTTGATTTATCATCTAGCATGGTTTTTGAAAAGCATGTGCTGGGCTAGTGTCAATATTTAAAATAAAAAACATTGTGTTCCAAGTCACACTTGTTAATTTCTAATTTATTGCTTAAATCTCACAACTTTTCCAAGTTCAACAGCCAATATCTCAAGAACTAAATGACCTATCAGAAAACCAAAAAAACAATTGAATTCCTTACATTAATAGCTTGTAATTCTTGTGAAATGAGTTACCATAAATGCTTGCCAATGGTCCAATTAGTGGCACACGAAGTAACGATTTTTACAAATTTTAAAAGGTGATATCTCATAGCTTCAATTTGATATATAAGTTGACAAATTTGTTATTTTTTCATAATCATGAGGTCATATATGACCTTCAAACCACCTAATGTGACCTTTACTTCCTGTCCAAACAGGAAGTTCAACACATTCTAACGCAAAATTGATATGTCTTTTGAATATGAAATTGATATTGTTATTATAAAAGATGATAAACCCTTGCACAATATGATATTGACATCATCGATGATAATTTGATTGAACCGGAAGTTGACTCGAACACCGTGTGTTTGTTCTAACAAACACTTAAGCTCTAGTTAGGTGTTCGGGCATGTGCCCGAAACACCTATTGTTTTTGTACGATTTTTTTTAAATTTTTTTTTTTACTTCTCCTTCTTCTTCTTCTTCTCCCCAATAACTGTCTGGTAACAAACACATACTTGCAAACTTCACATGAACTTGAAACTTGGCATGTACTTAGAACTTAACAAGTAGATGAAACACGAGTTGTGAGTCAAAGTTTAATATTTAAAAAAAATCATATCTCAATAACCACAAGAGGTAAATTCACAATTGTTGTACCATTGTACAGACCATTAATTGTCAAAAGATATTTACAAATAGATGACCCCAATTTGACCTTACTTCCTGTCCAAACCGGAAGTCAAATTTTAATATTTTAAAAAATCGTATCTCAACAACTACAAGAGGTAAATTAACATTTTTTGTACCATTGTACAGGTCGTTAATTGTGAAAAAATATTTACAAAAAGGTGAACCCAATTTGACCTTACTTCCTGTCCAAACCGGAAGTCAAAGTTTAATATTTAAAAAAATCATATCTCAACAACCACAAGAGGTAAATTCACAATTTTTGTACCATTGTACAGATCGTTAATTGTCAAAAAATATTTACAAAAAGGTGACCCCAATTTGACCATACTTCCTGTCCAAACCGGAAGTCAAAGTTTAACATTTAAAAAAAATCATCTCAACAACCACAAGAGGTAAATTTACAATTTTTGTACCATTGTACAGATCGTTAATTGTCAAAAGATATTTACAAAAAGGTGACCCCAATTTGACCATACTTCCTGTCCAAACCGGAAGTCAAAGTTTAACATTTAAAAAAAATCGTATCTCAACAACCACAAGAGGTAAATTCACAATTTTTGTACCATTGTACAGACCATTAATTGTCAAAAGATATTTACAAATAGATGACCCCAATTTGACCTTACTTCCTGTCCAAACCGGAAGTCAAAGTTTAATATTTAAAAAAATCATATCTCAACAACCACTAAAGGTAAATTCACAATTTTTGTACCATTGTACAGATCGTTAATTGTCAAAACAATTTTACACAAAGTTGACCCCAATTTGACCTTTACTTCCTGTCTAAACCGGAAGTCAAAGTTTAATATTTAAAACAAAATCTTCCACAAGAGGTAAATTCACAATATTTGCACCATTGTACAGATCGTTATTTGTCAAAACAATTTTACACAAAGGTGACCCCAATTTGACCTTTACTTCCTCCCGAACACCTAGAGTTTGTGTAAACAAACTCGAATCTCTAGTTTTTACTTCTTCTTCTTCTTCTCCCCAATAACTGTCCGGTAACAAACACATACTTGCAAACTTCACATGAACTTGAAACTTGGCATGTACTTAGAACTTAACAAGTAGATGAAACACGAGTTGTGATTGACCCCAATTTGACCTTACTTCCTGTCCAAACCGGAAGTGAAAGTTTAATATTTCAAAAAATCATATCTCATCAACCACAAGAGGTAAATTCACAATTTTTGTAGCATTGTACAGATCGTTAATTGTCAAAAATATTTACAAAAAGGTGACCCCAATTTGACCTTACTTCCTATCCAAACCGGAAGTCAAAGTTTAATATTTAACAAAAAACATCTCAACAACCACAAGATGTAAATTTACATTTTTGCACCATTGTATAGATTGTTAATTGTCGAAAAATATTTACACAAAGGTGACCCCAATTTGACCTTACTTCCTGTCCAAACCGGAAGTCAAAGTTTAATGATTTAAAAAATCATATCTCAACAACCACAAGAGGTAAATTCACAATTTTTGTACCATTGTACAGACCGTTAATTGTCAAAAAATATTTACAAAAAGATGACACCAATTTGACCTTACTTCGTGTCCAAACCGGAAGTCAAAGTTTAATATTTAAAAAAGCATATCTCAACAACCACAAGAGGTAAATTCACAATTTTTGTACCATTGTACAGACCGTTAATTGTCAAAAAATATTTACAAAAAGATGACACCAATTTGACCTTACTTCGTGTCCAAACCGGAAGTCAAAGTTTAATATTTAAAAAAGCATATCTCAACAACCACAAGAGGTAAATTCACAATTTTTGTACCATTGTACAGACCGTTAATTGTCAAAAAATATTTACAAAAAGATGACACCAATTTGACCTTTACTTCCTGTCCAAACCGGAAGTGAAAGTTTAATGTTAAAAACTATCATATCTCAACAACCACAAGAGGTAAATTCACAATTTTTGTACCATTGTTCAGATCGTGAATTGTCAAAAAATATTTTTTAAAAGGTGACCCCAATTTTACCTTACTTCCTGTCCAAACCGGAAGTCAAAGTTTAATATTTTAAAAATCATATCTCAACAACCACAACAGGTAAATTCACAATTTTTGTACCATTGTACAAGACCGTTAATTGTCAAAAGATATTTACAAAAAGCTGACCCCAATTTGACCTTACTGCCTGTCCAAACCGGAAGTCAAAGTTTAATATTTAAAAAAATCATATCTCAACAACCACAAGAGGTAAATTCACAATTTTTGTACCATTGTACAGATCGTTGTCAGAAATATTTACAAAAAGCTGACCCCAATTTGACCTTACTTCCTGTTCAAACCGGAAGTCAAAGTTTAATATTTAAAAAATCATATCTCAACAACCACAAAAGGTAAATTCACAATTTTTGTACCATTGTACAGACCGTTAATTGTCAAAAAATATTTACAAAAAGATGACACCAATTTGACCTTACTTCTTGTTCAAACCGGAAGTCAAAATTTACAATTTAAAAAAATCATATATCAACAACCACAAGAGGTAAATTGACATTTTTTGCACCATTCTATAGATTGTTAAGTGTCAAAAATATTTACACAAAGGTGACCCCAATTTGACCTTACTTCCTGTCCAAACCGGAAGTCAAAGTTTAAAATTAAAAAAAATCATATCTCAACAACCACAAGAGGTAAATTGACATTTTTGCACCATTGTATAGATTGTTAATTGTCAAACATATTTACACAAAGGTGACCCCAATTTGACCTTACTTCCTGTCCAAACCGGAAGTTAAAATTTAATATTTAAAAAAATCATATCTCAACAACTACAAGAGGTAAATTTAAATTTTTTGCACCATTGTATAGATCGTTAATTGTCACAAAATATTTACAAAAAGGTGACCCCAATTTGACCTTACTTCCTGTCCAAACCGGAAGTCAAAGTTTAATACTAAAAAAAAACATATCTCAACAATCACAAGAGGTAAATTCACAGTTTTTGCACCATTGTATAGATTGTTAATTGTCGAAAAATATTTACACAAAGGTGACCCCAATTTGACCTTTACGTCATCCCGAACACCTAGTGTTTGTCAATACAAACACCAATCTCTAGTTGTATTTTCATTTGCTTCAGTTTCTTTCTTTTCATCGTTCTTCAACTGACCGTTTTCAACATGCCGCGTTCATTGTCTTCTTTCTCGAGGTCTTCAGGCTATAGAGACCTGGAACATCATAGTTACTTTTAACGAATTCGATGTCCAGACTATGTTCTTTCTGAAAAGCCCAAAACCCGAGACTGTGCCAATATGAAGATTCCTCTTGTTGTCACATATTATCCCTCTCTACCCCCATATTACCAGTGCTAATCATCATATCCTCCACACCTCAGATTTCCTCTAATGTACAACCCTCTGAGGTAGGAGCCTATGATTACTGTCAGACGTCTTCCTAGTCTGAACCTTTCACATGTCGGCTTACTATTTTATTTCTTGAAACTGTCCATGCACACAGACCTTACCTAATAATTATTGTTATAGATTATTACAAATGACACCTTTATGGTCCTGTACTCGTTGTTATGGGATAGTGATTACACATACATTCGGAAAGTACTGATTTTCATACTATTTATGATGCTGATGACGTGAATGTGGCCTGGTCTAATTTTGTTGATATATTTCTGAGTGTATTGGTATAGATTTGTTCCTAAAATACAAAATTAAGGATCCCACAGATCCTGGGTGGATAGATGCAGAAGTCCGACATGCTCAAAATAAAATAAAAATCGGCCTGGAAGAAGGCTAAAAAATTTAATTTAACCCAACACTCGACAGCTTTTCGAAAGCTGCTTAACAGTTTTAAGAATCTGTTGTCTTATAAGTATAAGCAGTATTTGAATAATCTTGGGTCAACTCTTGTGGACAACCCTAAGAGATTTTGGTAATTTTTTAGGCAAAAAACTAAAACTAAATCATTACCCAACATGGTAAAAAATGGTATTGTCAAACTGATACTAATGCTAAAGATAAAGCTACTTTGTTTAATAATTATTTTTACTCCGTTTTGACCCAACCAAAGGATTATGATTTCTTACATGATATTTCTGTTTATAAACATGCTGAATTGGGGTCAATATCTGTTAATGAGAGTGAAGTTTTAGACATCCTTAATCATTAGATATAGCTAAAGCAGTGGGTCCTGATGGGCTATCCCCTCGAGTGTTAAAAGAATGTGCTCAACGGATTATTTCTCCTTTGTGTCATATTTTTATTAACTTGTCTCATAGAACTCAAGTATTACCCAGTAATTGGCTAAGAGCAAATGTTGTTCCAGTTTTTAAAAAATCGGACAAAGATAAAGTTGAAAATTATAGGCCAGTGTCTTTACTCAGTGTATGTGCCAAGGTTATGGAAAGGGTTGTTTTTAATGCTATTTTTCCAGTTGTTCGGGATGATATATACAACCTCCAACATGGGTTTGTTAAAGGTCGCTCTACGGTTTCACAACTCTTAACAGTATTACAAGAATTCAGTTGTGTTTTGGACAGTTCTGGACAAGTTGATATGATTTATCTTGATTTCTCCAAAGCTTTTGATAGTGTTTCTTCACAAATTACAGTCTTTTGGTATTCATTCGGATTGGTTGGTTTAATTGTCTTACTTGAATAATCGTCAACAAAGGGTGGTTGTCGAGGGATGTAACTCTGATTGGCTGCCGGTTGTGTCAGGCGTGCCACAGGGTTCCATATTGGGTCCGTTATTGTTTCTTCTGTATATAAACGACATGCCCAGCACTGTCCAAAATTCTACAGTGGCACTGTTTGCTGACGATTCAAAGTGTTTTAATTCCGTTAAGAATATATCTGACTGTAAATTATTACAGAAGGATATTGATTCCCTGTATTCTTGGAGTGTTGAGTGGGATTTGCATTTTAATATTTCGAAGTGCCTAATTATTTCCATATCTAGGCGTAAACAATTAGTAAATTTTGATTACAAAAACAATATTTCTCTCGAACGGGTTGATTCCGTTTGGGATCTTGGTGTGGATATTTCCTCGGGTTTTGTTTGGAATGATCATGTTAATAGAATTGTTGGCAAATGTAATAAGATGATGGGGTTGATAAAACGTACTATTGGCTATGAAGCTCCTGCTCGAGTTTCAAAAACGCTTTATTTTTCTTTGATTAGAAGTAACCTTGAATATTGTAGTTCTGTGTGGAGTGGAACTTCAAAACGCAACATTAGATTAATTGAAGGTGTTCAAAGACGGGCTACAAAATTTATCCTGCATTATCCTGAGGAAGACTATAATTCACGATTGGATCGTCTTGACATTTTACCGTTGTCTTTTAGAAGAGAAATTGGTGATCTTACATATTTTTTTAATTGTAAAGGTACACATTTTGATATTGATCGTTATGTTAGTTTTAATGTAACTCAAGGCCGTCCTACCACTAGACTTTCTTCTGATCCTTATATGTTAACTGTTCCTAGGTGTAAAACTGAATCACATAATTTTTGTTTTTTTTCAGCGGATTGTTCCAATCTGGAATCAACTTCCTTTGGCAGCAAGATCTGCCACTTCACTTTCGTCGTTTAAATCTCAAGTGTTTCAATTTTATAGAACAAAATTTGCTTCCAGTTTTTCGGTAGATAATATTTGTACATGGATGTCTTTTTACCATTGCTCTCTCTGTCGGCGTAATTAATTTGTTGCTTAATGCTGTCTTTTCCGTCCAAACTTCCTTCAGCGGCCCTCCAGTGGTGTAATGGAGGCGGGGGTGGGGGTGTAACGAGGTATATAATGTTTAGTGGGTTTCTTGTGGTAGGATGGCCTTGTAGAGGTGCTGGTCACCTGTTCTATCTTACCACTCATCACTGGCTTAGCTTAACATGAATTTTTGTGTATTTTTCGTTTTTTAGAGTTTGGTTTTTTATTTAATTGATGTTATCTGATTGCCTGTGTAAAATGTAATAAAATAAAAATAAAAATAAAATAAACACACACCTTTTCATTGAACGTATGTATTTAGTATTAATATTGTTATGCATGATTACCAATGACACCTGTATGGGCCTGGACAAAGGCCTACATTCGGAAATCACACACCTTTCATTAAATGTATGTGTTAATAAAATGCAATGACCTACCGCCTTGTCTCTATTCAGCTTCTTGGAGACGTGATTAAGAAAGACATGTGTCATGTTAACAGTTGTGGATATGACTTTAATGAGCAATGTGACTTAAAGGAACTAAAGAATAGAAGCTGGGTATATGTCTTTGTTGATGAATTTAATGTAATGTCAATAACCATCCTTATATTTTCCCAATCTTAAGCCCTTACTTTGACTGGGAATCAGACCAGCCAAAGCTCTACACGTGCCACTGGGATTGCCTCTAAAGCTGTAGACGGAGAGTTGTATAACCCTCAATGCAGCCACACAGGTATTTACCTAAATACATTTATCGTCCATGTACGTAACTCGCCGCACTTGTGAAATGACGCACCCACTTTTGGCTTAGAATTTCTCGGAAAACTTACAAAATTATGGCGTATTACTGGTTGCATAAACTTATCTAAGTCGTTCTTGTTACAGAAATAAAAATTATAGTGAAATTGTATGATTTACTGGAAAGTTAGTGCTTGTGAAAGTGGAAAAAGTTGTTTAACCACTGATTTTGCTAGATACAAATAGGAAGAGATTTACATGACTTAAAAAAAAATTTCACGAACATTTGTGATTTTATTGTTCTATGCCGTCACCAAGCTGTTGTCTGTGGAAACCAAAATATATGAATGCTTTGCATTTGCAATGGTTTTTTAAAGAAATACTGATCCTCAAAATGGACACATTCCTTATAGAAGAAGCGAACGAAGACTACTTAATTCGTTGGTGTTTATTTCGACGGTAGTGGAAAATTATTGAGAAAATGAACCAGTAATATCATGGTTATGAAAAGAAATCTTTTATTTGACAAAATGTTAAGAGCATTTGTACACATTTCAAAGTTTTAAAGTACTTTTTGCAAAATATTTAACCACCTTCCATTTTATTGGTCTTTCGAGAATATTGATTAAAATTTTTCAGAGCTTCTCCAAATTATACCATTTTATTTTAAAAATCGATACCAATATTTTTATTTTCAAGATTAAAAACAATTTTACAACCATCTGGAATAAGATGAAGCATGATTCAACTGTTTTTCTTCTTGGGTACATTTTCTGTGCCCCCATAAACTTTGACAGTTTGGGGGTGAGTCATTATACCAACATCAATTTTCTGTGACTACAATTCTGTGCGTCTCAAAAAACGGCGCTCAAGACGTCCACGCGTATGATAATGCATTGAAATTCCGCATTTTACAAGAGAATTCTTCACTGAAACAAACTGAAACACCAAACTGCTAATTTCATTTGTAAGTTACCGTCCAGTTGATTATATAACCTTAGGTGCGTCATTTAGGCTAAATTGAGGATAATATATTACCGGATTTTTCGTTTTAAGGGATTGTATACTATTGGTATATTGTATTTATTAATGCATCCATACTTCACATGTAATGAAGAAATATATACAAGTTTAAGCTGATTTCGTTGCGTCATTAACGAGACAATTGTGAAAATGCATTCAGATTTGTTTCTATGCTAATAATATTGAAAATTGATCACGACAGTGATCAATTTCAAGTTTTCATTAAAAATACAGCATATCAGACGAGATTTGTTCTGTGTATTATATTATATTTAAATTCAGTATTTTGTTATTGGGAAATGTTAACACCAAAAGTGTACACTTAACTAAAAGTGTACATTTAACACTCCATGAAATGTCTGATACGCAGCTTCGAGTACTTTTATGTTTTATTTGATATGCAAAAGGCTTAAATGTGTGATATAGCGCATTTGCGAAAACAAACGGAAACGTTTCTGGATCCAAATCCAGACTACAGCTGAACCGTGCCCATGGCAGAATCAATCCGGCAAAATGGAGTTGTTTATATAACATACTGTTTAAGATATCGTTCGTTGGAAAAGATAATTAGCTTGTTAAAATGTTGATGTTGATTCTATAAATAGCCTACTGTGATGATTTTCTTCTTTTTATTTGTGTTCGTCGCCATCTTGGATCCATATTATCCACCGTGTGAGCAGGATCGGCAAATAAGGATCTGGATCTGTAAAACGTCTGAACCGTAATGACTCAGTATCTCTGGTTATCGATATCTGGATATGTGCGAAACAAACAGGTCCAAATTTTGTATTCACATCGAGTATCTGGTAATGAATATCGCCAGTTAAGAATGAAGTTGAACTGGGCTGCACATGCGCGGCTTAGTCTTCATTCCAGACAATTGTGAAAGTATTCACATCGCGCTGTGTACTGCACAACCCGTGCAGTGCGAATAGATTTGGTATATTAGTGGAAATCGATTAGACGTGTCCAAATAAATATTTGAGGTGGGCGGGGCTATTGTCACATCTGTGTTGGTGTATATCAACACCCCATCAGAAATATGTGGGGATACTGATATTTGTACACATCTCATGTGTATTATTGCCTCAATTGTATATTATGACGGTATTTGCCAGTGATTTTTAATAATTTTGATGTTTCAAATATCAAAATCTGAAAGTTACGGGGAAACAGCTTTTATACAACATAAAGATACAAACAATATTTTTGGAGGTGTTATATACAATCTGATTAGCGATTATTTCATATTATTTTTCATGGCCATGTGGCGTGCTACTAGGAGCACGAGTCCCCCTGCTGAAAGGCTGTGCCCCAGTACCCCCAATGAAAATTTTAGGTTAAGTTATTGCCAGAAATCGCGATTTTTGAAAAAGCTCTTCTGAATTTAAATATTCCACCGAATTCAACATTTAATAATATTATTTTTTTGGGTGAAAACGTAGATATTCTATAAATCCTTTGTTTATCTCTCATCTCAGCAAACCAACAGAACCCATGGTGGAAGGTGGATCTGGAGTCTGATTACTGTCTTGGTAAAATCAGGATTCGGAACAGAGACAGTACAAACTGTAAGAATCAACCCTAAAATGAAAAGAAAATATGAATTAAGAATAATGCTTCAAGACCGTTAAAATGGTACAATATTATTAGCCGTGCTATTTTATGCAGTAAAAACATGTATAACGATCTTTTAAATCAACGCTTTCTGGAATAATATGAAATCAAATATATTGCAACAATTACGAATAGGATTCTTTATCCAAAACTAATATAAAGATCCGGTATATATGTTAATGATTGTACTCTTTGGCTTTATTTTAAAACGTCAATATTTAAATTCCAATTAATACAATGGAATCCTTTTATGAAGAATTACTTCTAGTAATGATGAGAAGATTTTCTACACATCATGTAGGCTAATAACCAGCATTCCAATAGTAATAGTAAGAATCAATCTTGAATTGAACAGAAAATAGGAATAATAAATATGCTTTTAAGACCGTTAAAATGGTACAATATCATTTTCTGAGCATAGTGTACATGAATAACTTTTGCAATCAGCGCTTTCTGCAATAATTATATGAGTTTAAGTATTGGCACAATTATGAATAGAATGTCTCATCCAAAACTAGATCAATCGGTACATGTACTCATTGTAGATGGTGGTTTTTAAAAGGGCAAAATTTTAATTTTAATTACTAAAATGGAACCCTTTTATGAAAATCTAAATTTACTAATGACGAGACGACTCATCTACAAATCTTATGTAATAACTGGCATTTCGATGTACATATTTCTAACGTAGTAATCTTATATGTATTATTTAAAAGATAACGAGTTACGTTTAGTGGATGCGGTTGTACGGGCTGGTCTGAGTGCTACACCTACTGATAACATAATGTGCGGTAATCCAGTAACCAGTGATCAAGCCCTGTCCAGCGATTGGATTGAATTTACCTGTGATCCACCCGTACTTGCTCGGTATGTTAGCGTCGATATCCCAAGATCCGAATATCTTAATCTATGTGAGGTACAGGTATCGAAGTATGATCTCCAGCCATCAGGTAAATATATTGCCTTAAATCCTCGTTAGGCCTAAAGGGAAGGTACAACATTTGTAATTACTAGATTATCCAATAAATACCATGACCAAATACCAAGGATTTGTCTTTCCAAATTAGTACAATTGTCCAAACTTACATGTTAACCTTAAATGTTATAAACACTGAATAAATTTGTTCCCGTAATTTGTGTGCTCGAATTTAAATTTGGCACCAAATCCTAAATTAATTTCTGTCCACTGATCTACTATTAGGCCTAACCATTCTCGTTAAAGTAGTTACATTGAGAAAGGGACCACGCCCCCATTACAGCCACCAGAATTAATTATTTCACGTAAAATCGCATCGCAGACAATGCACTTTATTTAGTCATAACGCCAGAACACCAACCGTCCCCCGAACTAGAATTCTAAACTAGAACCAGAAGGGGCAGGTAGCCCCAGAATGGCGAATAAGGCTGGTTCATTATTACAAAGTGGGGCGGGGGGGGGGGGGGTGGCACTCACCCCAAAAAGATGAGCATACACAACAATATGTCTATGCAGTAGAAATAAAATGGTGGGCACATGACCCCTGTCGATCTGCCAAAATTGGATCCAGAAAATAGGACCTAAATATATTGGGTCCAACCTGACGATATTGCAACCTGTCATTTATTCACATCTAAGACCTCATATCCTGATGTTTTATTTTTCTTTCTGATTATTTCAGTTCCAACTGCTTCACCAACTGCATTGATGTCAACCTCTGTAATGCAACGGAGTCTGAGTTTCTCATGGAGTGAGCCACCATGCGGTGACCGAGGTGGTATCATCATAGGGTACACGTATAAGCTGACTCGAGTAGGTTCTGTAGACGACAATATAATACAACAGTCAGACACTTCAGAACAATCGGTAACCATAGATGGTTTGATACCGTTCACCGAGTATAGCTTCCAGGTCGCAGCCAACACCAGTGAAGGAACTGGGCCATATACTGATGCTGTTACTATAACAACAGCAGAAGCAGGTAACCCTCATCTTATACAAAACCATAAAGTGATCAGCTTTCCAAAAATAATGTATTTTTGCATTATTGTATTGCCAGCGCATCAAAATCTACATGGCCTATATATTTCGTTGAACTTTTATAAAATCTGTATTTTCCCCAAACCATTTATTACTTTATATATTAGAAGGGCCAGGCAGGTCCGGAATGGCTAATAAGGCTGGTTCATGATTACAAACAGAGGGTACTCACCCCAAACAGAGGGGTATACACAACAATATGTCCATGCACAACGAATAAAAAGGTGGGCACATGACCTGTTGGATCTGCAAAAATTGGATCCAGAAAATAGGACCTAAGTATATTGTGTCCAACCTGACGATATTGCAACCTGTCATGTATTCACCTGTAAGACCTCATTTTGCTTTCTGATTATTTCAGTTCCATCTACCTCCCCAACTGCACTGATGTCAACCTCTGTAATGCAACGCAGTTTGAGTTTCTCCTGGAGTGAGCCACCATGCCGAGAGCGAGGTGGTATCATCATAGGGTACACGTATAAGCTGACTCGAGTAGGTTCTGTAGACGACAATATAATACAACAATCAGACACTTCAGAACAATCGGTAACCATAGATGGTTTGATACCGTTCACCGAGTATAGCTTCCAGGTCGCAGCCAACACCAGTGAAGGAACTGGGCCATATACTGATGCTGTTACTATAACAACAGCAGAAGCAGGTAACCCTCATCTTATACAAAACCATAAAGTGATCAGCTTTCCAAAAATAATGTATTTTTGCATTATTGTATTGCCAGCGCATCAAAATCTACATGGCCTATATATTTCGTTGAACTTTTATAAAATCTGTATTTTCCCCAAACCATTTATTACTTTATATATTAGAAGGGCCAGGCAGGTCCGGAATGGCTAATAAGGCTGGTTCATGATTACAAACAAGAGGGTACTCACCCCAAACAGAGGGGTATACACAACAATATGTCCATGCACAACGAATAAAAAGGTGGGCACATGACCTGTTGGATCTGCAAAAATTGGATCCAGAAAATAGGACCTAAGTATATTGTGTCCAACCTGACGATATTGCAACCTGTCATGTATTCACCTGTAAGACCTCATTTTGCTTTCTGATTATTTCAGTTCCATCTACCTCCCCAACTGCACTGATGTCAACCTCTGTAATGCAACGCAGTCTGAGTTTCTCCTGGAGTGAGCCACCATGCCGAGAGCGAGGTGGTATCATCATAGGGTACACGTATAAGCTGACTCAAGTAGGTTCTGTAGACGACAATATAATACAACAATCAGACACTTCAGAACAATCGGTAACCATAGATGGTTTGATACCGTTCACTGAGTATAGCTTCCAGGTCGCAGCCAGCACCAGTGAAGGAACTGGGCCATATAGTGATGCTATTACTGTGACAACAGCAGAAGCAGGTAACTCATCTGTATTTTCTCATCTTATACAAAACAATAAAGTGACCAGAGTTTAAACAAAAAATTCATTGGCCTATATTTCGTTGAACTTTTTAGCAATTTATATTTGCCCCAAACCATTTTTGTTATTTTATGTTTAGACGTTCTTTATTAGTTTATTGTGCAATGACAAAGACATGACACCCTGAATATACCCTTAGGAATAAACAATTGAAAAATCATACTCTTTCTTGGCAAGCTCTAACCAGGGCCCAGTCACATTTTCTACAATTTTCTTGATATTAACATGTACGTGCATTGTTTTTAAATGTAGAAATATTTTCCCAGGGCAGTCACATAAACATTATGATTAATAAAAAAAGACACAGTATGAACAGAATCAACGGGATTGGTAAAGGTTTCAGCTCTACATTCATACATTTCTGGGAAATGTGTGAAAGAAGTAATGTATAATTTCTCACAAGGGTCAATAAGAGGCATATTACTCAAACTGAACTGTCCAAAAACATTTTATAGAATTGATTTTCCTTTTTGGAAAGAATTGCTATTGTTTTTCTTAAATGACTTCTGAAAACATTTTTAATTATATTCAACAGTTGGAGCCACGTTGACGTATTTGGATTCAATAGCTGTAACAGGTAAACTTCAATGATACATGCATCATTATGTCACATTTGAAGGCTTGCTGAAATAAATACAACAATTTCAACTTGTCCTTAGTGGTTAAGTAACTATGAACTGTTATAGTTTTGAAATAATTAAACCCATCTGTCGGTATATAATCAACCTGTCCAGTGTTATTCTCAGTTTTCACCTTTAAAACCACTAAATTAACCTTTTAATCATCTCAAAAATAAAAATTTACCGCTGTTTTACATAATTCTTTCTTGATGCAGAATTGTCGATGATATCCCATTGAAATTTTTCTGTCTGATGTGCAATCTTTGTAGTGAAATTAATAACATAATTTCCCAACTGATAATTCCACTTCGAAAATTTCACATTCAAGTTAATATGAGAACAATCTGAATTCATTTTGACAAGTGGCCTATGTTCCCGTTACTGACACAGTTAAATAAGCTTAACCTTTCACAAGTTGGTTGTCTTACAAAGTATAAATGCATTGACATACATTTAACCCCCCCCCCCCAAAAAAAATAATAATAAATAAATAAAATAAATAAATAAATAAATAAATAAATAAATAAATACTTTTACTTTTTCAAGGAAAACTTTATTTCAAATCCTTGAAGAACACAGTATATACAGAAATAAAAGAATTATAATTAAATCAGTTGAAACATTATCAAGTAAACTTACAGTCAATTAATTTGATCAAAAATAGCAATCAGCAGGTATCAGTCATAATTAAGCGGGGAAGGTGAGGACTCAGGGAAGGGAAGGAAGGGGAAGGAGGAGTGGGGCTCACTGGCGTCTGGATGTGGGCATCTCATGCCCACTGCCAGTAGGCCCCTGTTGGGAAATGGTCAGGCCACCGGGGTGGGCGGTGAAAGGGCACCACGTCCCGCCGAGGAGGGGCGGCGACTACCCACGCCTCGGTGACCTGGGGAGGGAGGGAACATTTAAATTATTACAGAATTAAATCAACCATGTTATTTTGTCATTTGCATAGTAAAGAGAGTATCGTTGATGGACCATTTAGGGAGGAATTTGTTGAGAGAGTTGGTGAAGATATGGTAATTGTGCTCAAGAATGATTTTTTGTTTTTAATCGGTGGGTCCATACAACAAGGGGGGAGGAGAAATTTGTGGTTCGGTAAAGCCAGAAATTTGCCAGGCACACGGTCTCCCTGCTTCGACCCTGGGCGTGAGGAATCAAGGCCCAGTAAAGGTCAAAGTTCAGCTTGATATCAGGAAGAAGGTACGAAAGTAGCTTGTGCAGAAGGTTGAGGGCGGGCTGAATGGACGGACAGATGATGAAGAGGTGATGGATCGTGCCTCTCTCGCCGCACCAGCCGCAGGATGATGGGATGGCAGGATTCAGGTGATGATGGACGGTAAGAGACGGCAGGATGTTATGGAAGAGTTTGAACTGGACATCTCCCTCCTTCTTGGAAGTTGGCAGCTGGTAGATTGCTTTCCATGGGATGTTGTGTGAAGGAGGGAGGAAACCAAGTTCATGCCAGTGGGTAGATGAAGACGAAAAGAGCTCGTTGACGTGGTGATTAAAATTTCCATAGATAGATTTGGAGGTTGCAGTGAGGCCGTCCGTTTTACCATCTAGGAAGACTTGGCCGGGTGATTCAGGGCGAGAGGCGATGGTGGAGAAGTGAGGTAAGTCCTGAAGAAGTCCGGTGTTGTCGAAGAGTGACGGAAAGGATGTAGTGATGGCACGGTGCAGGCGAGAGAGTTCATGATGTAGAATACGAAGTGAAGGGAGACGGAGACTCGAGGTTGAAAAGTGAAGATCCTCAGCATTCAGCCAGGTGCCGGTGTTCAGGTTGATGAGGTGTCTGACGAGCCTGACTCCACCCGCGAGGAGTCGAGCAGAGAGAACCGAGTGCCCGGGCAAGTCACGGATAAAAGGAGGGTAGATTAGGGGGAGATTTATAACATGGTTGATTGATTTGGCGGGTGTTTCAACTCGAGCTCCAAGTGTAGAAAACAGGCAGACTGGTGAGATATTTGGAATCGATATCAGTAAGAAAAATTTGGTAATCAAGAATCAAGTGTTTGTATTGTCGAAGAAAGTAATCCATTAGACAAAAACAAGGATGGGAATTAAATTGGAGATAACGTTGAATACAGTTGAATCTGAAAGTGAGGCTGCGTGCTTGGAAACAAGCTAAACCAAGTCCACCTATATTGAAGATATCATTATTAATTTTAACTTTAACATATAAAATAGAACCACTGGCGATAACACCGGAGGCTATTGCTTCGATATTGCAATGAATAAGTGTGGTGACTCCAGATCCCGGTGCACTCCCAGGAGCACAAATAGGGATGTAGTTGGGCCAATTTTTCCAGCAGGGGTGATTACTTTTATCGTTATAAGTTTCCTGAAAAAGAATAATATCATTTTTGGGGGCAAGAAGTTCAAAATAATCTTTCAGAGAGGCATTACGGGTGATATTGCAACAGCCTCCGGTGTTAAGGGTAATTAGTGACAGTGCCATTACAAAGGAGAGGGAAAAGAATCTAACAAAGAAATCCATGGTAAGAGTGTTATTTAGCATCGAGTTTTTTATGAGTTTTTTTATCCTCTGCTGCATAGCATTTTGAAGGAGTGGGCTGTTACGTAAGGGCTTGAGTTGACGAACAAGTCCAGGTATGTTATGGGTGAATTTGCGTGCGATTTCTATAAATTTCCGTTGACATTTCACAGACGAGATGAATGCAACAAGGTCTTGGTGATTGAGAGGTTTATTGAGGGTTGGGAGGGAGGTAGGATAGGCTTCTTCCTCCTCCTCCCACAGAGACGAGTCCTCGCTGGTTTCATCCACGGAGAGACGGTCAGAGGTGGACATGGTGGTAAGAGTGGATGGAGCGGGGGAAGGGGTATTTGGATTGGATTAGGGATGGGGTTTCAGGGACAACTAGGGTAGGGTCAGGGTGGGGAAGGAGTGGGGTGGGTGAAGGGAGTGGGTGGGTGGGGAGGAAGGGAGTGGGGTGAGGTGGGATGAAGGGACCGGTGTGGCTTGGGATGAAGGGGTGGGGGTGGGTTGGGATGAAGGGGGGGGGAGGAGTGGGTGGAAGTCTCTGGCGAGGCCGTGAGTTTTCGGGTGAAGTCTAGAGCTTGGGTTAGAGTGGGGGTGCTGGGTTCTGTGGGGGCAGTCGGTTGTTTTTTTTTCCTTAGTTTTCGTTGGGAGTTAGGAGACTTCAGGGGAATCAGGCGGGGACCTTCATCAGGGATTGGGTAGGGAGAATTTGCGTTTAGTCACGGCATCGGAATACAATCTCGTCGGGGCAGGTGGAGTGCCCCAGATGAAATTGTTGGTGTCCATTTCGTCGGCACCGGAGGCAGAGAGTGCCCAGCGTGGGCCCAGGCACCCCGCCCCGGGCACTGCGGATCAGAACCGGGGATCCCGACAGAGATCGGGAGTCCCGGCGTCCACCGCTCACAGCTGAAGCCCCGGTAGAGGCCGGAGCAGAAGCCGGAGCAGAAGCCGGAGCGGCCGCAGCGGACCGGGCCCGAGCAGGCGTGTGCGTAGGTGCACCTGCAGAGACCCCGGGCCCCGACGCAGGTCGGGGCCCAAGGTCTCTGCCGCTCGCGACGGGTTCGGCTGTTGAGAGTCCCGCGGTCCCCGACAAAGGTCGGGGGCCGCGTTCGAGACTGGAGGAGAGGTTATGGTTTTGATGTTTTGGCAGGATGTTTAGGGTCGGACTTCTGATGCTTGAAAGTGGAGGGCGGTTCAGGGATTGTCGGGCTTACCTTGTTGATTATCACGGGTGGGGGGTTTCTTGCAAGATCTACTAATATGACCGTACTCTCCGCAGTTGAAGCAGCGGACCGTCTCCGTGGAAAGAAAGACACGATAGTTAATACCGGAGAAGGAGAAGTGTATGCTGTCAGGAGGGGTGATATTTGGCTTGAACAATACCTGGACTTGCCGACGAAAAGACATTACATGAGAGAGATCCTTGTTTTCATTCCTATGGTATGGGTCGGATAGGGGATACAACTTTACAAAACTAGAGATTTTGTAAAGGACATAGTTTGGAATTTCGGGGTACACGTTAGAGAGGTCAGACGAGTAGTAGGTTGAACAAGAGGGAGCTCGAGAAATGAGTCGTTGTGCGTCAACCCGTGGATATGGCGTCGGACGACATCATCCTCGAGCTCAGGTAAACAGCGATACGATTTTGGAAATTCTACTCGCTGAACAGATACGAAGATTGGGAAAAGAACGAGAGAAAACTGGTGAGATAGTTATTGAGTGACACGTTTTCTATAGCTTGAATGTACGCATTGTTCTGGTGACGCCCGGGAATGGTTCGGCACCAGGAACAATGGGATGGTATGGGCGCGTGGACACGCCTGGACGCCCAACAGTGGAGGGACACTGCCTGCGCAGCCATGATGGCCAACCAAGCAAAAGAACCCAACATGAACCAAAAATGAGTTAAATACAACAAAATGAACAAATATACAGGGTGGACTTGGTCTACAATATCTATATACAATATAATACAAAATTGGAGGAAAACAGGGACCATACAAGGTCAGGAAAGCTCAAATGTCGTAAGACTTCTAGCAGGAGCTCGAGAGAAACACGTCCGCTCACAAGATAAATAAATAAATAAATAAATAAATAAATAAATACTTTTTTTTATACTTTTTTCAAGGAAACTTTATTTCAAAATCCTTGAAGAATACAGTATATATAGAATTAAAAGAATTATAATTAAATCAGTACAATTAATGGAATTATAATTAAATCAATCAATATAATAATTGAAACATTAAATAGCAATTAGCAGGTATCAGTAATAATTAAGCGGGGAAGGTGAGGACTCAGGGAAGGGAAGGAAGGGGAAGGAGGAGTGGGGCCCACTGACGTCTGCCAGTAGGCCCCTGTTGGGAAATGGTCAGGCCACCAGGGTGGGCGGTGAAAAGGACACCACGTCCCGCCGAGGAGGGGCGGCGACACCCCCC
>CM055829.1:27495183-27544892 GCA_029582265.1 Zoroaster sp. YZ-2022 | reverse complement strand
CAAGGCCGGGAAATGATGGAACTTGCTGACTGAGCCCGGCAGTGTAAAGTGGTGTTAGATCCGCTTAGCAATTTCTTTATAAAAAAAAAGGTTGTTGGCTAGTTTTCGTTAAGGTACAAAATACAGGGAAGAAAAATATTATATATTAATTTTTTTATAAAATCAGAAATAATGTTTTCGTACAAAATGGCTGACTGGATGAAACCGGAAAAATGAAAACAGATACCCAGCACAGAGATAACATTTTTTGCGTTGTCCCTGATTTATTGACCTGATGAATTATTACCGGTACATCTAGGCTTTATGAATGTTTTAATAAATACATAATTCATATTGATACTGATAAACATCACAAGGAAAATACACATTAATTTTACGTAAAAGATATACATGGTAAATATTGGAAAATCATCTTCTCTCGGCTCCCGAAAGGTACGTTCCGTCGATTGCCGGTTTATTTCGTTGAGCATGTCAGGACGTTGAAACAGCTGGGAAATGGCCTCGCAATGATAACGAGGGCGGCGTGCTCAGCACATTCAAGCAAACTCACAAACAAATCTCCTCGAAAGTGGCCCAGTTTTCATCACAAAATGTAATGTGTAAGGTTTATCCAGAAATGTATCTATTTATTAAGTAGAGCTATACCTAGCCCAAGTTTACAGATGCAAGTCGACAGTTTATTTAATGGCATTTATCGCTCCTAATCCCTTAATTAAGTTAATACCCTATTGTGTGCAAATTGTATCCGTTAGGTTTTAGGCTTGGTTAAACTTAGTGTCTTCTAACTTTCATTGTTAATTTAACAAAGGTGCCGTTATGAATAACAAAGAAAATCCCAGCAGGGAACCACTCAGTTAAAACTCAGTTGGAATGCGGTGGAATAGCCAGCTGAAATCAAACGATTAAACATGGGTCAAAACACGGTTAAAAATACATTCCGAGACTCTTTATATTTTAACTGAGGAGATTTTCATAATGTGAATGGGATTGCATCATCATTTTTCACTCATTTCACGCATTTGAAAAGATTTTAGTACATGTATCATAACAGTTATGGTGTTTTAATTTTAAGAAAAAACAACCCAAAAGTATTGAAACATGTTAAACCTATATTTAGCTGTGTACCCTCTAGTGTTTAATAATATTCCGTAATGATCGCCCACTTTTTAAAATATTGTGGCTCCGCCCACAAAATGGCAACAATTGACATTCACTTTTATCTCAAATTATAAAAACAATGTTCAGGATTGCATTTTATGGTAGTAATTCCGTTTACAAGATGGCGGACGCCTCACAAGTTTTGGCGGGAACCTGCCGGTAGACGTTGTCACTTCGTGTTATTTTATACTTTATTGTCGCCATCCAGTTATAATCATTAGTTAAATAACCTCAGTAAGTATTCATATGGGAATATAACATTTTCATGCGATTTATTGTTTATAAAATGTGGGGCTGAGAGGAACCCGCCCGCGACTACACACTAAGAAATAAGGGTGCAACTGGGGTGCAGGGTTTTGAAATGGTGCAGATTTGCGACCTCAAAGAAGCAAATACGCACCCGTTGGGGAGGCACACATCCAGGGGGTGCTATTGTATCAACGATATGCACCCCTATGGGTGCAGATTTGAACCATTATTTCTTAGTGTGTATTATATAACATTATTTAGTTTTAAGTTTAAAGAAGTTGTAAATACTCTTACACTTTGATTAATTATATTCGTAAAAAAAAATACATATATATATATATATATATATATATATATATATTTAAGCTTATGAGTGTAAACCTCGTCGTAGACCAAGACTGACAGCACTCTAACACTATTATATCTATAAAAATAAAAAAATCACCAACCAGAACAAGCCATCTCCGCATATCTATATGCTAGTCTAATGGGTCACAGATAGAATCTTTCAATGTTAACATCATTTTTCTCTTTTTTTGGTTCTCAAACCCCCACTTTTTGCAAATGTACCGGTAGCTCCGCCCAAAATAGGTGAGACCCAAGATGGGTCCAACTCTAAAAATGATATTTAGTCCATTCTAAACCTCCATGGCAAATTTCATATTTTTACCACAAAGTGCACAATTTGTTGCGTAGCAGCTGGACTAAAAAGGACAATTTACCAAAATCGGCAGGAGCTCAAATCATTGAGGAGAGGTTATTTTTTATCTCACGCCCTAAATGATTCTAGAGTGGATTACCATCCAATCAATTTAACAGGCTTGTTTTACAATTTAGCCATAATTATTTCTGCATAGATTTTCAACCGTTCACAATAATGTGTATTCATACTGTACTCTCACCTGATTCCATTCCCCAATATTCACGATAGATTTTAGCCAAATGTTTTTCCTGTTCATGTAACACTGTCAATTCAATATTAATTATGGATACATTCTGGTCCTTCTTAAAAAACAACAGGTAATTTAGTGGTTTTAAATTACTTTTTCACATAGGGGTATGAACGTTTGCCCGACTTATGGGGCCTCTCTAAGCCACCATACTTTGTGTAGGGGAAATTTGGTCCCCGCGTATACATGTATCACGTTGGCATAAAAATTAAAAAAAAATTAAAAAAATAAAAATAAAACGCGTCACCGCACCGTTTTTTAAGCCGACCGATGACCAGAAACCAGATACTTTTTTGGCCTTATACTTAATAAACTATGTACTTGGTTTGCATGTGGCAAACACAATTGTAAAGGTTGTCTGTTACAATCCTGCAAGTCTCGTGTTTCCAGTCAAATATGGTAGTCATGACGTCGGCCAGCGTGATTTTATTCCACGACGAACGTGGGCATTTTTTGAAAAAACATTTTCTTTTTAAAAACCATTTATTACAAGACAACAAGTTTTTATAAAATGGGAATTTCATAGAAATTGCTCATGTTCGTCTTGGAAAAAAATTACGCCGTCAGGCAGCCGTCATCCAGCCCGTGAGGCTGCGCTGCCGGCAGGCAATCTACTGAACTAGATGACTCAAAATGTATACTGATAGTGGCGTGGGCGGATCCAGAAAAATTTGGGGGGGGGGCTGAGAATCAAAAACAATTATTTTTCAGTACTACAAAAATTACAATGAAATAATCAAAGGGAGAGAAAACAAAGCACACTGTGGGAATGGGAGTGCATTCTCCCCTCCCCTCCCCCCTCTCTCTCTCTCTCCCTTTTTTATTTAATTTTTAATTTTTTTAATTTTTTTTAAATAATTTTTTTAAAAACGATTTTAGGGGGGGGGGGCTACAGCCCCCTTAGCCCCCCCCCCCTGGATCCACCAATGTAGTGACGGTACGCGGGCACTGGTTTAACCCTTTCGATCCCACGGGCTCTAAAAAGAGCCTTTGTTGTGATACGCTTCCTTCCCGTGGGCTCTAAAAGGTGCCGGGAATCGGCATGCCCTTGACGACCACGGGTACTTAATTCACCACCTGAAAATGCTTGAGTGGTTTTTGGGGTTGGCGCCCTCTATTGACAGGAATGAAGTGTATAAAAGTTTATGAAAAGAAAAGTGCGTCACTTTGCGGTTCCCAGTGCTAGCGTCCACTCGCTTTCACAACGGTCAGTTTAATTTAGTTGCAATCATGATGGAAACGGACATAAATGATGGCATTTTGGCTGAGATTTTGGCAGACAGTGGCTCAGAATCAGATGACGAAGTAACGGATGACGACAGCACATTAGAAGTACAAATTCCAGCGGAATTCGTTGAAGAGGTAGGCCAAAATCACAGTAAAAATTAATAACTAATAACAGTTAACGTTACTCTTCCTGGCCCAATGCAAATTAATGTAATTCACTTATTTTCCTAGGCTATAGCGTAAATAGCGTTACAACTGTTGGAGTTGAGTAATGTAAATTTAGAAAATGGATCCCTTTAATAGGATTGACCAAATCCCCACCCCCTGGACTGGGTCAAAAAAGTCAAGTGAAAATGTACAATTATTATTAGTTTGTTGGGGTAATATTTGTATTCATTGAAACAGCAAGTTGATGTATAGATATAGCATAGACATTTTAACATCCACCCATAGCCGGTCGTGCTGTTCAGCGTCAACAGGCTGAAAATGCACTCTTAGTCTCAAGCTTCCAAAAGAATAGCCTTGTATTCGAAAGGCCCTTATAAGTCGTATTATGCAAGAAGTTGGGGGAATTCACATTCACAATTACACATTAAAACGAAAATTTATCGACAACGAGTTTTGGAGAGTGGATGGAATCTGCCATATTGTTTTTCTCAGCACAATATTCATTTTGCGCATGACTCCCTGTGGCCTGTGCACATGCAGCAAAGTAGCATTGAGATATTGTATTTACAAAGGACCGAGATTAATCCTCCTTTGCCTTCTTTTTCTGTTGCAGCCTACCTACCAAGGTGACAGCCGACCGAGATCAAGGAGGACGACAGGAAAGTTAGATTTCCGATCCGGTTGGGAACGACGAGACCATTACGAGTGTGGGACTGTGCAGTTCAATGGAAATTCTGGCCCCACCGGCGACTTTGCCACACTGTCGGCAGTGGAGATCTTCAAGCTGTATTTTTGTCAACTCGTGTGGGATATGCTCGTCGATGAGACTAATCGCTATTCGCAGCAAACAATAGACTCAAATCCTGGTCAACAATTCTCCTGGCACCCAACCAACATTCCAGAAATGATGGCATTTGTGGCACTTCTCATTGCTATGGGCATAAACAAATCCTCTCAATACAAGATGTACTGGTCAACATCTGAAGTTCTTCGCATCCCATTCTACCCGTCGATCATGTCCCGAAATCGGTTCAGTTCAATTCCTCGGTTTCTCCACATCTCAAATAACCAAATTCCTCGTAGAGCCTTGGCTAAACGGGACAAACTTTCCAAAGTTCGGTCCTTGATAGAAGTCCTCGTCCCGAAGTTTCTCAACCTGTATAACCCTGCGCAGAATCTGTCTCCAGACGAGAGTATGTTGAAATTCAAGGGACGCTTAAGTTTTGTTCAGTACATGCCTAAAAAAACTATCAAACGGGGTATTAAAGCATTCTCCCTGAACGAGTCCAAAACAGGATACACGTGTGCTTGGAAACTGTACACAGGAGCCGACGACACCCAAACTGTTTATGATGCAGACGTACATGTAGATACCAAGTCAGACTGCCAACCACCAAACCTAACAGTTGTAGGAAAAGTCGTCATTGAACTGGTCCATGGACTTGAGAATAAGGGACATGTAATATATTGTGATAATTACTATACTAGCCCAGCTCTTTTAGCTAAACTTGCTAAACTAGGATTCAGATGTTGTGGAACTGTTCATTACACTACACAGGGAATACCCCAGGCCGCAAACCCAAAAAAACATAAAATGAAGAAAGGAGATGCCCCATTTTTTGGGGTGAAAGGTGGGCAATTGTGTATCGTTTGGCAAGACAAAAAATCTGTAGCACTTTTAACTAATGTAGGCAACACCGATTTGTCCAAAAAGCAAATTCGGTGTAATAAGAGCACAAGTGGATTTTGTGATGTTATGAAGCCCAATTGTATGATTACAACAAAAACATGGGTGGAACTGATCTTGCCGACCAATGTTTTCAGTACTACAATCATACACACAGAAGCTTGAAATGGTGGAAAAGAGTTTTTTCCATATGCTGAATATCTGTATTGTCAATAGCAGAGTAATATTCACCAGCATAGCAGGGAACAAAAAATTCAGTAACCTTGATTTTCGTATAGGGATTGTACAGGGCTTGCTGTTGGGCTGGGAACGTAACGCAACAAGTCAGTTGAGATACCATATTCCTATCGAGTTGACAGGGCAACAGCAGTATCCTGGCAAAAACCCCAATGGAAAGAAAAGCGACTGCATTGTTTGCAGTAACCGCAAATTAGGCAGGCGAAAACAAACAAAGATGATCTGTAAACAATAATACACAACCTATGTGCATAGTTCCTTGCTTTGAGAAATACCACATCAATTGATTGTAAATCTGTACTATTTGCCTTCAAACTCCCCCCCCCCCCCCCCAATTCAATGTTGGGAAAGGTCGGACAAGCCGCAGATTACAGTCCAAACCAACATTGAATTGAGAAGAAAATATTAACTATGGATTGTGATGTATAATAATAATAATGTATAGATTTATATAGCGCACGTATCCACCAACTAAGTGGCGCTCAAGGCGCATTATATTATTATCCCTGCTCATAAGGCTCATAAGGCTCATAAATCATTCCTGAAACCATCTCAGCTCCCTGGGGAGTATACAGCTCAAGTGCTGCCATTTCTAGCGCATATAGAGCAAACCATCTCTGCCTTCACAGGTACCCATTTAACCCCTGGGTGGAGAGAAGCAATTATGGTTAAGTGTCTTGCTCAAGGACACAGGTGTCACGGCCGGGCCTCGAACCCACACTCTGCTGCTGGCAACACCAGAACTTGAGTTCAGTGCGCTAGACCGCACGACAATCCACTTTACGCGCATTATACAACACACGGGACCTACGGCTTTACGTCCCATCCGAAGGACGAAGCAATTATGGTTAAGTACCTTGCTCAAGGACACAAGTGTCACGACCGGGGCTCGAACCCACACCCTGCTGCTGGCAACACCAGAACTTGAGTTCGGTGCGCTAGACCGCTCGGCCACGACACTCTATGTACACTGAATACAAGTAAATGGTTCATTTCCAAGTAGAAAACCAAAATAAATCCCCCAAAATCTCATCCAAGTTATTGTTTTTCACATGGAAAAGAAATCTTATACATGTACCGTATTTGCATGAAATATCACCCATTTGTATTACTTTTCTTCAGTGTAAATCCTGATCTAAATATTTCATTGTTTTGCTTTTACACTTAAAAAATCTGCACAATATTTTCCTCCCTTTGTATACTCATTTTTACCATCAGTTTAACATACAAATATATCTGAGCCATGCCCATTTGGTATGTACAGTACACATGTAAAAAAAAGTGTCTATTACTGCAGAGTGAGGGCGCACTTCAATGACATTGTGAAAAACCCACTGGTGCTGAAGTGACATTGGGCTCCTAATTACTGTGGTAAAGAAGGGTACTCTCTTGCATAACTGGCTGGTAATGAAAGGGTTAATGTTAGTCGTTCATTGTTCTTGACAAATGGATGGATGGAATAAGTTTTGATTTTTTGAAATTATTATTTGTGTGTGTGTTCACATTATTCCCTTTGATAATTAGGGTGAAATTAACAGCAGTAACAAGGTTTTTAAATAGTTTTTCTGTTCTTAAAAATTCGCGGTAAAACTAAACGTTGTGTTTTTTCCCACCTGAAAGCCTATAACGACTGGCGGAAATTGAACTCGCCCAACTCTGGCAAAATTTTCCCAACAGACTCTTCGTAAATAGGCCCTCGTTTATATAGGCTATATATTTCATGCTCCAAATAATTATGTGGCAACAGTGGGATGTTCGAGGTGATCGCAAATAACTTACATCTTAACCTCGGTGGTCGAGAGGTTAAGACGTCTGCACTAGTAAGCAGGAGGTCGTGGGTTCGAATCCCGCCCGAGTCCCGCCTGTGTAGTATTTCACAGAGACTCGGAAAGCACTGAGTATACAGTGCTATACACACGTCGGTGTTAGGGCAAAATTAATTGTTTATTTCCCGACGCAAGAATTTCACCAACCTATATATACTGTTTTCTTATTATAGCCTTAATTAAAAGTTACCACATCACCAGCAGTACATATAATTAATTGTCAACTCCAGTAATGAGCTTTCTGGAGCGCTAGTCTGGCTTGATGACTATTAGCCAGTAATAAAAACAATCCATTCAACTGTTGATACAAATCATATGATTCAATCAAAATGCTATAATGTTATAAGCGAGCCAGTTACCAAGGGAAACCAATACGTCAATTGCTAAACAGAAGACCTTAAAAAGAGATATATTGAATTCAAACAGTATCCATCATATGATACATACAAAACACTATGGTAATTAGTCTTGTTGCTATGTACATAAGAAACAGTTTTGTTGCTATAGGGAATTCATCTATTCAGTCTGTTCAAGTTGCCCTTTTGCAATACAAATTGGCCGAGTGCAACAAAATGTAGACAAACATTAATGTACCAATGCACAAAATGCCATGTCATTCTTTCCAAGTGATAACCATCTGAACACACACAATTTATATTGTATTATAAGGGCATCTACATCTGCAAAAGACATACAAATTGGTATCAACCAGTTTGAACTTGAATGAACTATAGACAGTGAATAAGAATAATGGTCTAGTACCGAGACACATTATTATTATTATTATTATTATTATTATTATTATTATTATTATTAATAACATACTGACTTGTAACTTGGCACAAACATTTCGTTATTTAAGACGTACCTTAAATAATTAAAGTCCTAAAAACGTCATTTGTACCGGTAAAATCGGCTAAAACAGTGGAAGTTTAAAAGCACCATAACTCTCAAATGTAATGACGTACCGGTACAGACTTGCATCTAAGTATTACGATTAGATTTACTATTACACGTTACACGGCCCAGTGGTGAATGCATATGTTTTGATTAGTTCTAAACACAATATGCAGGGGAAGATAAGGATAGCAGAAGTTTCACAGATTTTTCTAAAATGTATACCAACAAAAATTAATGTTCAATCAAACATTTCTTATCAAAGGTGGCATACGACTCGCTGATGGTTCATCTGAACGTGAAGGAAGGGTGGAGGTCTATCATGATGGAGAGTGGGGTACTGTATGTGATGACTATTGGGATACCATGGATGCTGCCGTTGTGTGTGCGGAACTCGGCTACTCTCGAGCTGGTGCTCAGGTGAAATCGTTTGGTCCAGGGTTTGGTATTATCTATATGGATAGCGTTCGTTGTACTGGCAGTGAGTTGGAGTTGCAGCAATGTGATTTTAGAGGCTGGAATGAACATTACTGTGATCATTCTAAAGATGCTGGGGTAGTGTGCTCAACGTCAGGTAATAATTAAACAAATTGTTTTCTTCTTCTTCTTCTTCTTCTTCTTCTTCGTTTTGTCGCACACACAAAGCATTGTTTTTTTAAATAAAGTTGTTCGACGTTTTGGTGTGAGAGCCAAATTTGTCCTTCTTTTATTGAAAGTTTGAGACTATTCTTGTAGTCTGTCAGGATATTGATTTGTTTAGCTGTTTTAATTTCCGTACTTATTTGGCATCTGTTTTTCCCATATTATTCTATGGAGCGTTCCTATTAGCAACACGGACATCTTTTATTTTTGCCAACCAGTGAAATACGTGATACATGTATACGTGGTTATTGGAACCAGACCAAATTTCACATACACAAAGTATGGTGGAAAACTAAAAATTCCGACGCGTGGGTCTGAGCCAACGCGCGTGGAGACAAAAAACCGGAGACTTTTTTGGCCTGATGTCATATATTTAAGTTTGTAATACATGTCTCTTTATTGCCATGCATCTTAAATATCTAGTTGGCTTATTTTCACTGGTCCGCGGTCACTGAGAAACTAAAGGCTGTCCGTTACGATCCTGCAAGCCCCGATTTCCTGCTGCGCTGCTGTCCAGCCGGCCAGCCGGCCGGTGAGGCAGCGCTGCCGGACCGATGACTCAAAAGTTACTGATAGTGACGGTGCGGGTACTGGTTTATGTTTCGTGAATTGCTTTTGAGAAATTAGATGGAATATTTAGCTGTTCCGACCTGATGGTCGGAAGAGCTATTGTTTCTGTCAAGATGATTATTATTATTATTATTATTATTATTATTATTATTATTATTATTATTATTATTATTATTATTATTATTATTATTATTATTATTATTATTATTATTATTATTATTATTATTATTATTATTATTATTATTATTATTATTATTATTATTATTATTATTATTATTATTATTATTATTATTATTATTATTATTATTATTATTATTATTATTATTATTATTATTATTATTATTATTATTATTATTATTATTATTATTATTATTATTATTATTATTATTATTATTATTATTATTATTATTATTATTATTATTATTATTATTATTATTATTATTATTATTATTATTATTATTATTATTATTATTATTATTATTATTATTATTATTATTATTATTATTATTATTATTATTATTATTATTATTATTATTATTATTATTATTATTATTATTATTATTATTATTATTATTATTATTATTATTATTATTATTATTATTATTATTATTATTATTATTATTATTATTATTATTATTATTATTATTATTATTATTATTATTATTATTATTATTATTATTATTATTATTATTATTATTATTACTATTATTATTATTAAAATGGAACCGAGCTGGACACGTGAATATTTACAATATATTTTCTCCATGCAGGAATACATGAAACATGCTACAATGTGACACTAACTGGCTCCAACTCATCTGCTGTTATTTCAACGACGATTTTTGAACCGCTCAAAAGCCAAGGAATCTGGCTCATCGCTCACAGCAAATACTACTGCTGGGATGTCAAAGTGTCATATGGGATGTTGATCAGAGCACTGTGTCAGTACACCATTACTGAGTCAACCAGCTATTGGTTAAAGCTGTACACAAACCACTTTGCAAGATATTTAGGCCATTTCTCAACTCCGCTTCGAGCTGATATCCTTTCTCCCAGTGACTCACTACAAATTATCATCTTTGGTGATGTTCAAGGATTTTCCATGACATGTAATTTGACTGTAGTTCCGGATGGCGGCTCAGGTACGTATTAATATTAAGTGAAGTGTGCATTGGTACAAATGTCTGTCAATGCATCAATATAAGAATCAAGAGAGATGTACAGAACCAAACTGATGGATATTTTAGCTCATATAATTTTGTCATTAACTAAAACATTGTGAAAAATGTATTCATATTTGTGTTCATATTTATTGTAATATGAAAAATTAATCACGGCTGTGATCCATTACGAATTTGTAATTTCTCAAAAATAACAGCATGTGAGATGGAATAATTTAGTAGGATGTTTGGTACCGTCACCAACTTCATATCAAGTTATATCATTATAATTTTGTAATCGGGTACTGTACAAACCATTAAAATTGATTAAATTGCCGTGCTGTCCGTGAGCTTATAATGTATTTTAAGCAAGATTTAACCATGAAGTTTTTCTTACCATACGTTGTTTGCGGCATTTTATAACAACTTGCCTTATTATTTTACAGAAGACATTTGTGGTCAAACCAACATCAACATAACCCAACCAGTTCCCTTCACTCTTGACATACCTGATTACTGGGTCTTTGAATGCCGTTGGTTTGTCACAAATCCTTTGGACACATTCATCTACATAGATGTTGTCCATGTCAGTATATCAGCGTATCAGGAGTTATCATTTGGGCGGGTGATTGGTAGTAATGGTAACGAGACAACCCTTACAGATGAATTTACGTTGGACAGGACACTGCCGAACGGAACGTCCTTCTACTTCAGTGGGAACAACATTACAATATCATTTTCATCCCCCCGGTATGTCAGAAGTGCGCCCTCATTGAGAATGATCTTACGATCTGAGGATGATAAAGGTAAAAAGTGGATCATAATGATATTCGGACCATAACGTTACACAAACAATCGCATCCTAATGGAAAACTTCAAGTGGTTCATTATGTAATCTGGACCAATATCAAATAGGCCTAATGGGTATTATATATTACCCAGAATAATCGGCTCACAATGTTATCCAGACCAAAAGTGGCTGTTATCATTACGATATCCCTAAACTGACCCATAATGTATTTTTGTCAAGCATATGCATATTATTTAAAAAGTACCCTCTTATTATTACTGTTACCCAGCAGAAATACAGTTAGATACATAAATGTATGATACTATAAATTTACAAATCATATCACAATTTGAAATACAGGACTAAACGTCATGAAAAGTGAATTAAATAAATCACAAGGAAACTGTTTTATGAGAACGAAGAAAAATTTACTTGACCAGGATTTGAACTAGTTACCGTATTGGAGCTCTACCAACTGAGCTATCTAATCCGAGCCTTATTGGTCATTCTCAAAATTTATTTAAAAAAATACAAAGATTGCCTTGACATGCTGTAAACCTTTGTTTTTTAGGTGTGTGTAATGTTGAGCAGATACTCTGTAAGCCGTATAGAAAGTGTCTACCAATAAGAGTTGCTTGCAATTACGTTGTGGATTGCCCAGATTACACGGATGAAATAAACTGTGGTGAGTGTCAACATTTATGTTTAAGTTGTTGTGTACTTAATAATTTTAGTTATATTCTACAATTCTCTCAATATATTTGTTTTGAGAATCTCCTCTAGACAAGTTTGCTTTATGAGGACCTTCACCACCTGTAAACACTCTCATCTGAGTTCTTTACAGATACATGTTTTTGTATGTTGTATTGATTGACAAGCTTGCATTATAGAGACCTCCACCAACTATAATCACTCTTGTCTGAGTT
Source organism: Zoroaster sp. YZ-2022 (assembly GCA_029582265.1). Classification (NCBI taxonomy): domain Eukaryota; kingdom Metazoa; phylum Echinodermata; class Asteroidea; order Forcipulatida; family Zoroasteridae; genus Zoroaster; species Zoroaster sp. YZ-2022. The sequence continues at coordinate 27,532,405 of CM055829.1, read as the reverse complement.
CTTTACCGATACATGTTTTTTACGTTGTATTGATTGACAAGCTTGCTTTATGGAGACCTCCACCAACTATAATCACTCTTGTCTGAGTTCTTTACAGATACGTGTTTTTGTATGTTGTATTGATTGACAAGCTTGCTTTATGGAGACCTCCACCAACTATAATCACTCTTGTCTGAGTTCTTTACAGATACGTGTTTTTGTATGTTGTATTGATTGACAAGCTTGCTTTATGGAGACCTCCACCAACTATAATCACTCTTGTCTGAGTTATTTACAGATACATGTTTTTGTATGTTGTATTGATTGACAAGCTTGCTTTATGGAGACCTCCACCAACTATAATCACTCTTGTCTGAGTTCTTTACAGATACATGTTTTTGTATGTTGTATTGATTGACAAGCTTGCTTTATGGAGACCTCCACCAACTATAATCACTCTTGTCTGAGTTCTTTACAGATACATGTTTTTGTATGTTGTATTGATTGACAAGCTTGCTTTATGGAGACCTCCACCAACTATAATCACTCTTGTCTGAGTTCTTTACAGATACATGTTTTGTATGTTGTATTGATTGACAAGCTTGCTTTATAGAGACCCGCACCAACTATAATCACTCTTGTCTGAGTTCTTTACAGATACATGTTTTTGTATGTTGTATTGATTGACAAGCTTGCTTTATAGAGACCTCCACCAACTATAATCACTCTTGTCTGAGTTCTTTACAGATACATGTTTTTGTATATTATATTGATTGACAAGCTTGCTTTATAAATTATAGAGACCTCCACCAACTATAATCACTCTTGTTTGAGTTTTTGTATGTTGTATTGATTGAGTGGAAAATAATATAAACCGAACTGAACTGAACTTCCATTAGAAACACATTATACATGTATTTGCCGCCTCCTCCTCCTCCTCCTCCTCCTCCTCCTCCTCCTCCTCCTCCTCCTCCTCCTCCTCCTCCTCCTCCTCCTCCTCCTCCTCCTCCTCCGGAACGGTTGTCTACAAAAAACACATACTTGCAAACTTCACATGAACTTGAAACTTAGCATATACTTAGAACTTAACACGTAGATGACACATGAGGTCATTAGATATCGAATTGTTTAAGTTTAATATTTAAAAAAATCATATCTCAACAACCACAAGAGGTAAATTCACAATTTTTGCACCATTGCACAGATCGTTAATTGTCGAAAAATATTTACATAAAGGTGACCCCAATATGACCTTACTTTTTGTCCAAACCGGAAGTCAAAGTTTAATATTAAAAAAAATCATATCTCAACAACCACAAGAGGTAAATTCACAGTGTTTTTGCACCATTGTACAGATTGTTAATTGTCAAAAATATTTACAAAAAGGTCACCCCAATTTGACGTTTACTTCCTGTCCAAACCGGAAGTCAAAGTTTAATATTAAAAAAATCATATCTCAACAACCACAAGGGGTAAATTCACAATCTTTCCACCATTGTATAGATTGTTAATTGTCGAAAAATATTTACACAAAGGTGACCCCAACTTGACCTTTACTTCCTGTCAAAACCGGAAGTCAAAGTTTAATATTAATAAAATATTTTCAAAACCGTAAATTATAATCATCGTTGGTAACCACATCATATTTTACAGGGTACTCTTTAATATGAAAAAAAAATAATAATGCAAAGTTTCTTTAAAAACATTCTGACGTCATCATCACTGCCCTGACAAAACCCGAACACCTATAGATGTGTTTGTAATATAACAAACACTTCCGTCTAGTTTGTTGTTGTGGTTTGTTTGTGATATGGGCACATTTTCCAAGCATTACAATTTGCAGTAATGTTTCAAGAACTATAATGATAAATGGCTCACCTTTTACCAGCGTTATCTTAACGTTCTGTTATTAATGAAGCTGTGTTACTTCCTCTGATTTGTTGTCCAGACATATGCGGTACTTCAAATAATCATCTGCGATTTGGAGAAGCGCTTACAATTCTGGGGGAAACTACCCAACAATCAGACGGAAATCGCATATCTCACTTTGCCGTGTATTCGGGAACGTCAGCATCGTTTCCGAATACAAATGTCTCTTTAATCGATCACCGACATCGTGGGCATTTCGTGTGTGTTTGGAAATTCACTGAGCCACCAGGAAGTCGAATTCGAATAGAGATTATCGAATTTTCCAGTAGAAATTATATTGTGAAAGTTGGAAATGGACTCGATCCTACTGACGGAGAGCCGATTGCAGTATTGGACGAGGATTTGCTGTACGCGATGGAGGTGTTGTCTGTTGATTCGGGAGTCTGGATAGTGCTGGAATCGAACTGGCCGTATAGATTTTTGAATAGACTACGAATGGTATTGACGGTTTATAACATGACTGGTAAGTTCATTTCAGTATCTGTAAAACTCCATCGGACTTGTATTATATTATTTATGCTTATTTTATTGACAATTGCACATTCCTGCTTTACAGCTGAATTACAACAATACTGCAGTTAAATGGAATTATAATTGTTTAACTTAAAGCCTGAAAATAATGAAAGTTATTAAAAGAAAAAACATTTGAATTGTTTATATTGCAGATAATCCATTGTGTTCAAAGAAATTATTTGAAAATCTTAACTAAATATGTATAAAATAAGAACACCTTGGGGACTAGGACAATTTTACAATCATTTTATTCAAAGAACACTCAGTCAATATCATAATTATGCAAATCAAAGGGTCAACCCACTATAAACAAAATGTAAACATTGCCGTGGCAAAACAAAACACTTATTACGCCAATGTAAACTGGAGACACTGACCATATCTATGTAAGGTATATGGACAGGCTGCGGGTGTACTCTGCTCAATACATTTCATTGATTGGAGTAGGCGTGGTACGACATAAATGTGTTTTACCTGACACAACTTATGTTTGTCTTTCCTCTATCCCTCTATCTCACCTAACCATCTCTCTTTGTTCCCCCTCTTCTGCATCCATCTGCAATTTTGTTGTTGTTGTGATTTGTGTGTGATGGGCACATTTTCCAAGCATCGCTTTTTTTCTCAATAAAACCAAATTATTTCATGATAAATGTATCACCTTTTACCAGTATATTATATTAACGTTCTGTTAATAATGAAGCTGTATTACTTCCTCTGATTTGTTGCCCAGACATATGCGGTACTTCAAATAATCATCTGCGATTTGGAGAAGCACTTACAATTCTGGGGGAAATAACACACAATCAGACGGAAATGTCATGTCTCACTTTGCTATGTTTTCGGGGACGTCAGCATCATTTCCGAATACTGATGTCTTTTTAGTCGACCATCGATATCCTAGGGATTTCGTGTGTCTTTGGAAATTCACTGAGCCGCCGGGGAGTCGAATTCGAATTGACATTCTTGAATTTTCCAGTTATGATAATATTTTAAAAGTTGGAAATGGAGTCAATCCTACTGACGGAGAGCCGATTGCAGTATTGGACCATCTTGAAGAAGATTTTTGTCAACGCCAAGACGTCATACTTTAAATTCTCTGCATTTGTCTATACAAAGCAATCCAGTAAATTTGATCTAGTTCCAATTCGGTGAAGACGTTGTCTGTTCTTTCTAAGTCCATTTGTATCCTGCCTTTTTTGCTCTTATTGTCGTTAAAGTGAAGTCTTTGATGTACGAGTGTTTAGGAATTCGGGCGATGTGGCTGAGTTATTTTTGTTCTTGACGACCAGTGTATTTTTCAATAGTTTTGATTTTTGTGATCTTTCGAAGGTCGTTATTGGTTCACAATATATTCTTAAATGACGATTGCCCGATGACGGTTGGCCGGCTAGAATCCTATATAGCAGCGGGTTCCACGATATTTATATATCAATTTACAGTCAGAATTTTACAATCAGGTACCCTATTAGAGCTTACGATTAGAGCATCGATTCACAATATATTTTTTTCTCTATTGTTTCTTTTCACTCCATTATCTAAATGGCTTTAATTATAATTTTTTGATTTTCTTGATCATTATTTAAGAGTGTGATGACGATCAGTTTGTATGCCCATCTGGTTTTCAATGCCTTAATACATCGTCTATCTGTGACGGCCGACTGGACTGTGATGCTTACGAAGATGAATTAGGGTGTGGTAAGGAAAGCTACAGGAGTGATCCGTATTCTCAAATTTTTCGAAATTATCCCTCGGAGGTGGGCACTATTTGTAATAGCTAGTCATGTTTGTTTTTATCAGCGAAGACTTTACTGATCCAAACTGAGTGTTTTAAAGATCATATCTGTCTCTTTCTCGGTCTAAAACACAGGACATTTTTGTATTTCTTAGGTGGGTGTGGTGAACACTATTACGCATGCGCATCGGGAGACTGTATCCCAAGGTACCAACTATGTAACTGGCAAATTGACTGTGGGGACTTAACGGACGAATTTTTGTGCGGTTAGTATCAAACAAGGTTTTGTTTGCGTCAAAATGTGTTCAGGTTAAACATTAGACTTAATGTCAGACATAGAATACTACATAAATGCAGCTTACTGGTTTATATTTCTTGAATATCCTTTATAAAAAGAAATGTGTAAACAAGCAAAGATAAGTTAATTTGAATTAGTTACATCGTTGCATTTTATTCAAAGGTCTCTCAGTCAATAACAAATCAATGGGTCAACCCACTTAAAAAAAATTTAAAGTGGGTTGACCATTTAATGATGTCAAAATTTTGCAGTGGCAAAACAAAACAATTGAGTACCACTCAATTTATTTCATTGATTTGAGTAGTCGTAACGAGGACACGTCGTAAACGTGTTTTACCTGATACAAATTATGTTTGCCTGATCCCTCTATCTCTACTAACCATCTCTCTTCATCTCCCTCATCTTCTGCTTTCGCCTGCAGTTTTGTTGTTGTTATTGTGGTTTGTGTGCAATGGACATATTTTCCAATCAATTTGCAGTAATGTTTCAAGAACATTTTCTCAATAAAACTACATTATTACACGATAAATGTATTACGGTACCTTTTAGCAGTATTATCTTAACGTTCTGTTAATAATGAAGCTCTGTTACTTCCTTTGATTTGTTGTCCAGACATATGCGGTACTTCAAATAATCATCTGCGATTTGGAGAAGCGCTTACACTTCTGGGGGAAGATACCTTACAGTTACAACCAGACGGAAATCGCATAACTTACTTTGCCGTTTATTCGGGAACGTCAGCATCGTTTCCGAATACTAATGTCTCTTTAATGGGGTACCCGAATACTGAGAATGTCGAGTGTGTTTGGAAATTCACTGAGCCGTCAGGAAGTCGAATCCGAATAGAGATTATCGAATTTTCCAGTGATTTTCCTTATTATATTTTGAAAGTTGGAAATGGACTCAATCCTATTGACGGAGAGTTGATTGCAGTATTGGACGGGAATTTGCTGTACGCGATGGAGGTGTTGTCTGTTGATTCGGGAGTCTGGATAGTGCTGGAATCGAAGTCGGGGTATGGATCATTGTCTAGACTAAGAATTGTATTGACGGTTTATAACATGACTGGTAGGTTCATTTCAAAACAATTTGTGTAAAATTCCATCGGACTTGTATTATTATTATATTATTCATGGTTTATATTATTAAATCTTGCACATAACTGCTTTACAGCTGAATTACAACATTATTACAGTTAAATTGCATATGGAAATTAATTATAACTTTTAAACGTTGAACATAAAGGAAGTTAGTAAAAGAAACAAACAACTGGGTTGTTTCTATTGCAGAGTTCCGTTTAAGGTTGTTTGAACTCGAGATACATGGTGTTCAAAGAAATTATTTGAAAACCTGAACTTAATATCTCCAATAAGAACACCTGGGAGAATGGGATAATTTTACAATCGGTTACCAATAAGAGCTATACCATAGGAGCTTACGATTAGGGCTGTATTGAACTATTGATTTGTAATGTATTTCTTTTTCTCTATTATTTGATAAAATTATTTCAAACCTAAATGGCTTTAATTCGAATGTTTGATTTTCTTGATCATAATTTAAGAGTGTGATGACGATCAGTTTGCATGCCCATCTGGTCTTCAATGCCTTAATACATCGTCTATCTGTGACGGCCAACGAGACTGCGACGCTTACGAGGATGAATCAGGGTGTGGTAAGGAAAACTGTAGGAGTGATTAATTTTCTCTAAAATCTGCCAATATTCCGTCGGAGGCGGGCAATATTTATAATAGCCAGTCATTTAATATTTTTTATATTTTTTTTTATATTAACGAAGACTTTAAAGACCCAGACTGAGTGTTTTAATGATCGTATCTTATCTATTTCTCGGTCTGAAACAAAGAGCATTTTTGTATTTCCAAGGTGAGTGTGGTGAACACCATTACGCATGCGCATCAGGAGACTGTATCCCAAGGTACCAGCTATGTAATGGACAGATAGACTGTGGGGACTTCTCAGACGAGTTTTTGTGCGGTTAGTATAAGGATCAAACTGGGACCCAAGGTTTTGTTAGTGTCAAACTTTGTTCAGGTTAATCATTAGACTTAATGTCAGACATAGGCTATCAAATAAATGCAGCTTACTGGTTTATATTTCTTGAATATTTATATTTCTTGTAAACTGGAGGCACTATCCATATCTATTTAAGATATGGACAGGCTGTGGGTGTACCACTCTATTTATTTCATTGATTTGAGTAGTCGTAACGAGGACACGTCGTAAATGTGTTTTACCTGATACAAATTATGTTTGCCTGATCCCTCTATCTCTACTAACCATCTCTCTTCATCTCCCTCATCCTCTGCTTTCGCCTACAGTTTTGTTGTTATTGTGGTTTGTGTGCAATGGACATATTTTCCAAGCAATTTGCAGTAATGTTTCAAGAACATTTTCTCAATAAAACCACATTATTACACGATAAATGTATTACCTTTTAGCAGTATTATCTTAACGTTCTGTTAATAATGAAGCTGTGTTACTTCCTCTGATTTGTTGTCCAGACATATGCGGTACTTCAAATAATCATCTGCGATTTGGAGAAGCACTTACAATTCTGAGGGAAACTACCCGACAACCAGACGGAAATCTCATAACTTACTCTGCTGTTTATTCGGGAACGTCAACATCGTTTCCGAATACTAATGTCTCTTTAATGGGGCACCCGAATACTGCGAATTTTGCGTGTGTTTGGAAATTCACTGAGCCGCCAGGAAGTCGAATCCGAATAGAGATTATCGATTTTTCCTCTTTTGGTTATATTTTAAAAGTTGGAAATGGACTCGATCCTACTGATGGAGAGCTGATTGCAGTATTGGACGAGTATTTGCTGAACGCGATGGAGGTATTGTCTGTTGATTCGAGAGTCTGGATAGTGGTGGATTCGAAGTGGTGGTATGGATCATTGTCTAGACTAAGAATTGTATTGACGGTTTATAACATGACTGGTAGGTTCATTTCAAATATTATCTGCAAAAATCCATCGGACATAATATTATTATATTAGTTATGTTTTTATGTTATTGACTATTACACATAATTGCTTTACAGCTGAATTACAACAACATTACAGTTAAATTGCATATGAAATTATAACTTTTGATCTTTACCTTTTAAAATAAAGAAACGAACAACTGAGTTGTTTATATTGCAGAGCTCCGTTAAAGGTTTGCTGAACTTGAGATCCATGGTGTTCAAAGAAATTACATGAAAACCTAAACGAAATATCTCTAAAATATGAACGCTTTGGTGAATGGGTGAATTCTACACTCAGTTATCCGTTATTAGAGTTATATCATAGGAGCTTTATTCGATAAAATACTTTTGAATCTAAATGGCTTTAATTGAAATTTTTGATTTTCTTGATCATAATTTAAGAGTGTGATGACGATCAGTTTGTATGCCCATCTGGTCTTCAATGCCTTAATACATCGTCTATCTGTGACGGCCGACGAGACTGCGATGCTTACGAGGATGAATTAGGGTGTGGTAAGGAAAACTACTCGAGTGATGAGTTGTATATAAAATCTTCCAAATTATCCCCCGGGGCGTGCAATATTTGTAATAGCCAGTCATCTAAATATTTTAGATGTTTTATTTTTTAATTTTTATTTCATTTAATTTTTATTTATTTATTTATTTGTTATTTTTATCAACGAAGACTGAGTGTTTTAATGATCGTATCTGTCTATTTCTCGGTCTAAAACAAACATCGTTTTTTATTCCTAGGTGAGTGTAGTGATCACTATTACGCATGCGCATCAGGAGACTGTATCCCAAGGTACCATCTATGTAACAGAGAGAAAGATTGTGAGGACTTAATGGACGAGTTTTTGTGCGGTTAGTATAAGAATCAAACTGGGACCCAAGGTTTTATTGGTGTTAAAGTTTGTTCAGGTGAAACATTAGATTTAATATCAGACATAGGCTATCAAATAAATGCAGCTTACTGCTTTGTATTTCTTGAATTTCCTTTATAAAAAGAAAATGTGTAAACCAGCAAAGAGAAGTTAATTTGAATAAGCTACATCGTTGCATTTTATTCAAAGGTGTCTCAGTCAATATCATAATTATCCAAATCGATGGGTCACCTCACTTTATAAAAAAATGAACTCTAAAAATTGCAATTGCAAAACAAAACACTTAGTACGCCAATGTAAACTGGAGACACTGATCATATCTATTTAAGATATGGACAGGCTGTGGGTGTACCACTCAATTTATTTCATTGATTGAAATAGGCGTAATGAGGACACGCCGTAAATACGTTTTACCTGATACAAATTATGTTTACCTTTCCTCTCTTCCTCTATCTCACCTAACCATCTCTCTTCGTCACCTTTCTTCTGCATCTGTCTACAATTGTGTTGTTCATTGTTGCGCACATTTTCTAAGCATCCATAATTTGTAGTAAACGTTTCAAGAACACTTTTTTCTCACATTATTACATGATAAATGTATCACCTTTTAGCTGTATTATCTGAACGTTCTGTTAATAATGAAGCTGTGCTACTTCCTCTGATTTGTTGCCCAGACATGTGCGGTACTTCAAATAATCATCTGCAATTTGGACAAGCGCTTACAATTCTGGGGGAATCTATTGGACAACCAGGCGGAAATCGCATATCTTACTTTGCCGTGTATTCAGGAACGTCAACATCGTTTCCGAATACTAATGTCTCTTTAATCAACCATCGATATCCTGAACATTTCGTGTGTGTTTGGAAATTCACTGAGCCACCAGGAAGTCGAATTCGGATAGAGATTCTTGAATTTTCCAGTTCTGATTATATTGTGAAAGTTGGAAATGGAGTCGATACTTCTGACGGAGGGCCGATTTTAGTATTGGACGAGAGATTGCTGTACGTGATGGATGTGTTGTCTGTTGATTCGGGAGTCTGGATAGTGCTGGAATCAAAACAGTCTTATGCATTCTTATATAGATTCAGAATTGTATTGACGGTTTATAACATGACTGGTAGGTTCATTTCAAAACAGTATCTGTAAAACTACGTCTGGCTTGTATTATTATTATATTATATTCTATTATATTATTATGTTTTATATTCTTGACTATTGGACATAACACCTTTACAGCTGAATTATAAAATAATTAGCATTAAATGGCCGATGAAATTATAACTTTTTAACTTAAACTTTAAAATAAAGAAAGTTAGAAAAACAAAAAATAAGTTCTTAGAACTATAATTTTTAAAACTACCGATTGTAATATTTGTTTAAAATTGTTTATATTGCAGAGTTACATTTAAGGTTCCCTGAACTCGAGATCAATGGAGTTCAAAAAAATTATTTGAAAACTTTAACTATATATCTCTATAAAATAAGAACACATGGGAAAATGTAAGAATTTGTACAATCAGGTACTGTTGATACAGCTATATCATAGCGGTTGATTTAATTTTGCCCAACACCGACGCGACGTTATCACCCGACGCAAGAATTTCTTTAATATATATCATAGGAGCTTACGATTAGGGCTGTATTGAATTGATTTGCAATGTATTTCTTTTCTCTATTATTTGATAAAACAATTTCGAATCTAAATGGCTTTAATTCGAAAATTTGATTTTCTTGATCATAATTTAAGAGTGTGACAACGATCAGTTTGTATGCCCATCTGATCTTCAATGCCTTAATACATCATCTATCTGTGACGGCCGACTGGACTGCGACACTTACGAGGATGAATTAGGGTGTGGTAAGGAAAACTACAGGAGTGATTAATTTTCTCTAAAATCTTCCAAATTATCCCTCGGAGGCGGGCAATATTTGTAATAGCCAGTCATCTAAATAGTTCTTTTTTTTTTATAAATGAAAGTCTTTAAAGACCCAGACTGAGTGTTTTAATGATCATATCTGTCTCTTTCTCAATCTAAGATACAAGACATGTTTTATTTCCTAGGTGAGTGTGGTGATCGCTATTACGCATGCGCATCAGGAGCCTGTATCCCAATGTACCATCTATGTAACGGACAGAATGACTGTGAAGACTTCTCAGACGAGGTTTTGTGCGGTTAGTATAAGGATCAAACTGGGACACAAGGTTTTGTTGATGTCAGACTTTGTTCAGGTTAATTAAACATTATACTTAATATCAGACATACGCTATCAAATAAATGAAGCTTACCGGTTTATATTTCTTGAATATGCTTTATAAAAAGGGTATGTGTAAACCAGCAAAGAGAAGTTAATTTGAATTAGCTACATCAACATCATTGCATTTTATTCAAAGGTCTTTCAGTCAATATCATAATTATCCAAATGGCGCGTCAACCCACTATAAACAAAATAAAGTCTAAAAATTGCAGTGGCAAAACAAAACACTTAATACACCAATGTAAACTGGAGACACTGGCCATATCTATTTAAGATATGGACAGACTCTGTGAGTACCACTCAATTTATTTCATTGATTGGAGTAGGTGTGGTGTAGACACGACGTAAATGTATTTTACCTGATACAAATTATATTTGCCTTTCCTCTATCCCTCTATCTCACCTAACCATCTCTCTTTGTTCCCCCTCTTCTGCATCCGTCTTTTTGTAATTTTGTTGTTGTAGTGGTTGTTGTTGTTGTTGTTGTTGTTGTTGTTGTTGTTGTTTGTGCGATGAGCACATTTTGCAAGTAACACAAATTGCAGTAATGTTAAAAAACAGTTTTTTCTCAATGAAACCACATTATTACACGATAAATGGCTTAACTTTTAGCAGTGTTATATTAACGTTCTGTGAGTAATGAAGCTGTGTTACTTCCTCTGATTTGTTGCCCAGACATGTGCGGTACTTCAAATAATCATCTGCGATTTGGAGAAGCGCTTACAATTCTGGGTGAAACTACCCGACAACCAGACGGAAATCGCATATCTCACTTTGCCGTGTATTCGGGAACGTCAACATCATTTCCGAATACTAATATCTCTTTAATCAACCATCGATATACTGGGCATTTCGTGTGTGTTTGGAAATTCACTGAGCCGCCGGGGAGTCGAATTCGAATTGAGATCCTTGAATTTTCCAGTTATGGTACTATTTTGAAAGTTGTAAATGGAGTGGATCCTACTGACGGAGAGCCGATTGCAGAATTGGACGGGAGTTTCCTGTACGAAATGGAGGTGTTGTCTGTTGATTCGGGAGTCTGGATAGTGGTGGAATCGACTAGTCTCTCTGCATCAGTTAATAGACTAAGAATTGTATTGACGGTTTATAACCTGACTGGTAGGTTAATTTCAAAACAGTATCTGTAGAACTACGTCTGAGTTGTATTAGGATTATATTATTCATGGTTTATTGACTATTGCACATAACACCTTTACAGCTGAATTACAACAATATTACAGTTAAATGGCATATGAAATTATAACTTTTTAACTTAAACCTTTAAAATAAAGAAAGTAAGTAAAAGAAACAAACAATCGAGTTGTTTATATTGCAGATTTCCGTTAAAGGTTCGCTGAACTCGAGATCTATGGTGTTCAAAGAATTATTTGAAAACCTTGACTAAATAACTCAAAAATAAGAACAACTGGGAGAATGGGGGAATTTTACAACCAGTTACCGTTATTAGAGCTACATCATAGGAGCTTACGATTAGGGCTGTATTGAATTAATTACATGTATTTCTTTTCTCTAATATTATTTGATAAAACAATTTCGAATCTAAATGGCTTTAACTTGATTTTTTGATTTTCTTGATCATAATTTAAGAGTGTGATGACGATCAGTTTGTATGTCCATCTGGTCTTCAATGCCTTAATACATCGTCTATCTGTGACGGCCAACGAAACTGCGACACTTACGAGGATGAATTAGGGTGTGGTAAGGAAAGTTACAGGAGTGATTGGTTTTCAAAAATCTTCAAAACTATCCCTCGGAGGCGGGAAATATTTGTCATAGCCAGTAATCAAATTTTTTTAGATGGTTTATTTTTTATCAACGAAGACTTAAGACCCAGACTGAGTGTTTTAATGATTGTATCTCTCTCGTTCTCGTTCTTAAACACGTTGCATTTTCCCCTAGGTGAGTGTGGTGAACACTATTACGCATGCGCATCAGGAGACTGTATCCCAAGGTACCAGCTATGCAATGGGCAGAAGGACTGTGAGGACTTCTCAGACGAGTTTTTGTGCGGTTAGTATAAGGATATCTAATTAAGATATGGACATACGCTGGGAGTACCACTCAATTGATTGCATTGATTAGAGTAGGCGTGGTGCTGACACGTCTTAAATGTACCACTAGCGATTAGCTGGTATACGCCTTTTTGTGTAGGCCTACCCATGAGCCGTTTTGCGTGACGTCATGTTTTCGCGTCAGTTTCTCGTCTGCGTGACTTTGAGGTAATTTGTTATTATTGCTTATTTTCCAGGTTTTTGCGGAAATGAGTTGATTCGAATAAACTCCAGTGCTCCGTATTCACTCGAGCAAACCGACAATGGTCTGCCTTGCATGTGGGTGATAACCTCTGACCCCCGGTTCAGAGTGCAGATGGAGTTCATTGATCGCCCTCAGTGCATCATTACCATCGGTGAGGGCGCACTAGAGGCCTGGACCATTGTCAGAACAATTGACCGATACGACACGTCTTTCCCATCATTTATATCGTTGAGTGGCCCGATAACATGGATATGGAAGCACGAGTGTTATTACAGGGCAAGCACTGTCAGGATCGACATACGTCAGTACACTGTAATTGGTAGGTGCTCTTTGTATTAAAGGTGCTGTCATTATTAATATCATGTTTTGAGCTGTTTCATAAAGAGCTAGTATCCTCTAAATAAAATCATTTGCCATTTTAAATCACCAATTAATTAATAATTAGATATGAGCAAACGTATGGGTGACGTTCTGATTGGTACTTGTCACAAAAATATCCATGTAAACGGAACAAAAATTGCAACACCCTTAGCAAACACCCCACAAACTCAAACAAATAATTAAAAGAATAGCATAACAAAACTAACAATTCAAAAGTTACTGCGAGCGCAAATAATTACATGCTAGCATTTTGCTTTCAATTACTGGTTCAATTTCCATAATTGGCCAGTTATTAACAGTTATTAATTTGAATATAAGATAAAGCAAAGGGATATCGATATTTTCTGACCACCAGCATGTGCACAAAATGAATTTTCCTGCATCTCGGGACCAAGATGTCTTAATGAAACAGCCGTCTGCAATGGGTGGGGAGACTGCCCTGAGAAAGAGGATGAATTCGGCTGCGGTGAGGGTTCATGAATATTCATTTCTTTAATATGTTCTGATGCTAAGTAGCTGATTTTTTTGCTTACTGTACGTTTTTCATTTCATAGCGCTGCTAACTGTTAAGCATAGAGAAAGGCGCGCAAACTTGCCAGCCGTTATTGCTAGCAAATGAGTGACGCAACAATACAAATCCATGGTGAACGCACACGCGACGCTCTTAATTTTCTTGTTAACCTGTGAAATGCGCTTATGCTTAAAGGATCACAGAAATAAAAACCATTTGGCTCTTAATAAATATGTTTTGCATAATAAACAAGTTTTTTTCATAATTGAAGTTTTATTGTTCATGTTGGAGACTTTTATGCCACTTCACAAGCCCCCAACTTTATTGGCAATTGGTGATTGCATCACGTGATACCTTGACGTCAGTTAAAGAATTTTCCTAACCTAGCAATGCACAGCCGTTTGTTTGTGTGTGTATGTCCGATGCGCTTATGCGGTTCATCGTGGTATTTTTTTCTGTCGTTTATAAATTGTTGTTACTACGTCCATGGAAAACTCAAATTCAGCCACTTTGCAAGTTCTCTATGATACAGTGCCTGATAACATGGTAAAAAATTCAACCTGGGGTAACCATTGACCCGGTATGCAGCTTTTAAAAAGTAAGGGGGGGGCCCTTGCCAGCAGACAACCCATTGAAACGGTAGCTGTTATCAATTGATTTACCCACCAATCCCCAATGTAATCAGTCATACTGCCCAGACATTCTGGCAACCTGAGATATTTATTTTGAGGTCTGGTTGTGGGTATTAGAATGGCCGGACAAATAGAATCTGGTTTCTCTGTAGAATGTCAGCAGTGAAAAGGTGTAAAAAAATTGGTTTTGGGTAACAATTGTTTTGAAGGATTGTCAGGATGGCACCCATATAAAAACTTTATATTTGGGGAAATTGTTTCTTGGGTCTAGAGGGACTCGGGATTGTGTGCTCCAATATTGACGTTTTACACGCTATTCATACGTACTAAATGATTTAGTGCCTTCAAGCGCGCGAGGTTGTATATTGGGCATACGTACTAAATGATTTAGTGCCTTCAAGCGCGCGATGTTGTATATTGGGCATGCGTACTAAATGATTTAGTGCCTTCAAGCGCGTGAGGTTGTATATTGGGCATACGTACTAAATGATTTAGTGCCTTCATGCGCGCGAGGTTGTATATTGGGCATGCCTAAATGATTTAGTGCCTTCGCGCGCGAGGTTGTATATTGGGCATGCGTACAAAATGATTTAGTGACTTAATGCTCTCGAGGTTTTATATTGGGCATGCGTACTAAATGATGTAGTGCCTTCAAGCGCGCGAGGTTGTATATTGGGCACCCACATAATAGCTTGACCTCTTGTATGGGTTTCAACTACTTGAAGAAGGCCAGATAGACGACAAATAGTATCAGTGTCCAGCTTAAATCACCTAGTACAACAGTACCTGCATTAGGATACTTTGTTTGCAGAAAATTCAATGATGACAATAAATGTTCATTAATTGGTGACACTTAATTTCTCAAAGTTGCTGGGAAAAGCCTAATTTATTAGGAATCAGAGTGATATGTTCAGGATGTGTAAATTAACACATAACAGTACTTTCTACATGTAAATGTTGGACAGATATTATGTCAATTTCACATGAACAGAATGAAAGGCCCACACGTATAGAAATGTTCTGGTGATACATGTAGTGTCAATAACCCAATGATATTGTTCATTTATTACCATATAAATTTTTAAATTAACATTTGTCACATTTTAATTAATTAACATTCTCAGAAAAATACCCGTTCCGCAAAAATTACTGTACTTCACACAGAAATATCAGTTGTCTCAGGAAATAGCCCAACTTTGGTAATGTACAACTAATAGTGTGAACCTCATGAGAAAGCCCTTAAAGTCATTATACACTATTGGTAAAGTGTCATTAAATATTTCCGTACTTCATAGGAATCGAGAGATATGGGTCATTCTATAAATTGGGGGCAAATGTGTGACGTGCACATTTTAGGCCATAAATTAATAAATCATCTCTTATCATCTTTTATCATCTTTTGTGTAAAATCATTATTAATTTGTTAGTTCCTTTAATAGTATGGTACAGTATGTACATGTAAGTTATTTTTTCCGGGGTGCAGGAATATGTACATCCTCAAAATATCTTCATTCATCGAAAATGATGGGTTTCGCATGTAAAATGGGACACCAAAATCTTTTGGCATAAGACCTGTGCTGCTTCACAACATTTTGTGTCTTACTGACTACCAACCTCAAATTTTGCATCAGACATAGGACGATACTTTACGTTCACCCCTGGAAAGCACAAACTTTTTTTAAAAGGAAACACATCCAAATCGTGAAAATTTTTCAAATCCCAAAATATAAGCAAAACAAGCCCAAAATAGCCTTTTCTTTCATAAAATTTGTGTCTTACTGACTACCAACCTCACATTTTGCATCAGACATAGGACGATACTTTACCTTCACCCCTGGAAAGCACAAAGTTTTTTTTAAAGGAAAACACATCCAAATCGTGAAAATTGTTCAAATCCCAAAATATAAGCAAAACAAGCCCAAAATAGCCTTTTCTTTCATAAAATTTGTGTCTTACTGACTACCAACCTAAAATTTTGCATCAGACATAGGACGATACTTTACGTCCACCCCTGGAAAGCACCAATTTTTTTAAAAAGGAAAACACATCCAAATTTTGAAAATTGTTCAAATCCCAAAATATAAGCAAAACAAGCCCAAAATAGCCTTTTCTTTCATAAAATTTGTGTCTTACTGACTACCAACCTCAAATTTTGCATCAGACATAGGACGATACTTTACGTCCACCCCTGGAAAGCACCAATTTTTTAAAAGGAAAACACATCCAAATCTGAAAATTGTTCAAATCCCAAAATATAAGCAAAACAAGCCCAAAATAATAACCTTTTCTTTCATAACATTTGTGTCTTACTGACTACCAACCTCAAATTTTGCATCAGACATAGGACGATATTTTACCTTCACTCCTGAAGCACAAACTTTTTTTAAGGAAAAGCACATCAAATTTTGAAAATTGTTCAAATCCCAAAATATAAGCAAAACAAGCAAAATAACCTTTTCTTTCATAAATGTGTGTCTTACTGACTACCAACCTCAAATTTTGCATCAGACATAGGACGATACTTTACGTTCACCCTGAAAGCACAAACTTTTTTAAAGGAAAGCACATCCAAATCTTGAAAATTTTTCAAATCCCAAAATATAAGCAAAACAAGCCCAAAATCGCCCTCTTTCTTTCATAAAAATGTGTGTCTTACTGACTACCAACCTCAAATTTTGCATCAGACATAGGACGATACTTTACGTTCACCCTGGAAGCTTCAAACTTTTTTTTAAAGGAAAACACATCCAAATCTTGAAAATTGTTCACATCCCAAAATATAAACAAAACAAGCCAAAATAGCCTTTTTTTCTATAAATGTGTGTCTTACTGACTCACCAACCTCAAATTTTGCATCAGACATAAGGTGATACTACGTCAACCCTGGAGAGCACACACTATTTAAAAGGAAACACATCAAATGGGCAATTCAAATCAGATGACTCTCCGATTGGAGGAATTCTAAATCCTCTTTAATTACATATTTCCACGCACTATAATAATTATGGTGTACGGATGAGAAGTTCACATTCATTTCGTACTGTTGACATAAATAATTGCGAATGTTTAACCACCGTTGTGTTTTATTAAGTTTAATTCACATATGAAAATGTATTGCTCCATTGAAGTGGTATTCAAGGCTACATGCCCAATGAAGAATCGTTGCATTCCCACAAACGTTAAAAGCGTCGACAACTTTATCGGCAAATTCTTTACGGGTTGCAGCTATGTTAGGTTGTGCTTTACTATAAGTGATCAGGGCTCGATTTCACAAAGCACTAAGATTCATCTTAAGATGAGTTGTTAGTATTACCATAGTGATTTGTATTGTGACATCACACTTTGCTAAGCAATTAAGATTGATACACAGTTAAGATCAATCTTAGCTCTTTGTGAAATCGGCCCCTGGTAAACTTGCCTGATTTGCCGTATACCCAGATTTGCAGACATAGTAAAACACGGATGACTAAAAAATTATCAACCCAGACTAGCATCACCACACTACTGCAAGATGTCCCCTCAAATAAAATAAAATAAAAACCTCACTGTACCAAGGCTGAAGCACTTTATACAATCTACAGGACCCCGCCCTATGTTGCGGAATGTCGCATGATTGCACTATTTTGCATTGCGCACTCATCATGTGACCACATATTGCGCATATGGATACTGAAGTTATCCCTTCGGAAGGGTTAACATTTTGCCCGGGTCACTTTCCCAAACTTCATTGCAAATACACGTGTCGGTTTACCATAAGAAAGTAGTAAAAAGAATCTTATCGTATTTTCTCTTTTTTTTTTGTCCAATAAGGTAAACCGACGGACTTTACCTTTTAATCCCCATTGTTTGAACACCCTTGTTGTTTGTTTGAAGATTTAATTGAATAGTTATGTAACACTAAAGCATTTCTCTTTCACTCCGTTAGCCATCCATGGTAAATTAACCCTATCCATACCGCGGGCGCCCGATGGCAACATATTTGTGGTCATTGTTCCAGACCAGGGATACAAATGGCACCTTTGCAAACGTATTGTTTTACGACCATGGCGGAACTTATTGGTCCCAAGTCAAATGCTTAGGCGAATTTCATGACGGTCGCCCTCTATCGACGATTTAATTAATCCGCGCATAGTTAGCGTCCCCCAGCCAGCGCGTTATTCAAAGAGAAAAAGTGGCTGCGGGATAGTGGCTGCCGAATCGAAACTTAATCATGGACGGCGATAGAAATGCTGCCATTTTGGCGAGATATTTGATGATAGTGACCGAAATGGAGATCGACACGGAGAATGATGAAAGCAGCGATGATCAGGGTGATGATGAATCCTCAAGCGAAGGCGAAAAGGACATTCGAGCGACGTGGATCCGCAGGATGAGGTATCATTATATTGTGTAGGTCATGACCGTATAACATTACTAGTTGGCACTGCCCTTTTAACATCAGTTTTAATTGGTTTTGGAGAATAGCTTTACTTTTTTGGCTATGCAACGAATTTAACATTGAGTGTAGATAAATGCCAGTTCTATTTTACGTATGCTCTTTCCGCGTAATTTCATGTTTGACGAGATCGTGACTAAATTATTGCCCCCAACAAAAAAACCACACCAAACATCTATACTCTAAATAAATGGCCGCCAATTTAAAAAGCCAAGATGGCCACCATTGGCGGCCATGTTGGATTAAAAGATTTATCACGTGATTATGTTATTCATTTATGTATTCAAAATATAGAAGACGGCGTGTAACATGTTATTAAAGACGAAATATATGCAATTGCATTATTTTGCATGACACTAAAAACAAATGGATATTTAATTACATTACAACCGTTGCCATGATAACTGTGGACATTCCCCAAAATTAAAATTATTGTATTACGAGATTATAAAAGTCCCAAAAAAATTTCATCAATCTGGTCATAAAAACAGCGGAAATAGTGCCAATTTTAGGCACACTTTTCATAAATTATACTGTGTGATAGACGAAAAGCACCCTCATGCATTTTGTCTCTTCCTTCCGCAGAAAAATGCCAAATCCAGATGGAAGAAAACAGACTTCAGATCGGGTTGGAAGAGATCAGTCATCTCAACAGGAAGCCGATGCAATTCACCGGAAGCTCTGGTCCTGCAGGTGACTTCTCAGGCTTTCTGCAGTACAGGTATTCAGTTGTTCTTCTGCAGTGCCGTCTGGGGATCTGCTTGTAGACAAAACAAACCGCTACGCAGAGCAAACTGTGTCAGAAACCTCCTGGACCCCACTCACTCGAATGAAATGATGGCATTTGTAGCGCTACTGCTTGCTATGGGCATCAACAAGTCGCCTCAGTACAGTATGTACTGGTCAACATATGAAGTTCTACGGATGTCATTTTATCCATCCATAATGTCAAGAAATAGATTTATTTCCATTATGCGATTTTTTCACCTCTCCGACAACCGGTTGCCTGAACCAGCCTCTGGATGTGACAAGCTTAAGAAAGTTAGGCCTTTGCTGAATGTCCTCCTCCCCAAATTTCGCAGCCTCTATTACCCTGGACAGAACCTATCTCCTGATGAGAATATGCTCAAATTTAAGGGACGCCTCGGGTTTCTACAGTACATGCCCAGAAAACCGGTCAAATGGGGGAATTAAGGCATTCTCTTCATCCCCCTCAAAGTGCCATCCCTCTGACCTAACCATCCCAGGAGAAGTCGTCGTTGAACTTCTAAATGGACTTGAACATAAAGGACATGTAATTTATTGTGATAATTACTTTAACAGACCAGCTCTGGTATCCAAACTGTCTCAATTAGGACTTGGATGTTGTGGTCTAGTGCGTTATACTGAACAGGGAATACCGAATGCAGCCCACCCAAAGACAAATAGAATGAAAAAGGGAGATAACCCAAAATTTTATGAGAAAGCTGGTCAGTTATGCATTGTTTGGCATGATAACAAAAATGTTGTACTCTAACAAATGTAGGTGATTGCCAGTAATTACAAAACAAATTCGGTGTAAGAAGAGCGAAATTAGTTTCGTGAAATTGCTAAGCCCAAATCTATAGATAACTACAACAAATTCATGGGAGGAACCGATCTCGCTAATCAAATTGTTCAGTACTACACATACACAGAAGTTTGAAATGGTGGAAACGAGTGTTTTCAGTATGTTGAACATATCCATGCTCAATGCCACGGTAATTTTCAAAGCATACCAACAAACAAGCATGTCAGTAATCTTGACTTCCGTCTTCAAGTCATAGACAGCCTACTCACAGGTTGGGAACATATTACAATGCTGCGTTTTACACGATCAATGCGAATAACCTTCCTGTTCGGCTGATGGAAAAATGCATTATCCTGGCAAAAACCCTTCCGGAAGAAAACGTGACTGCATTGTTTGTAGCAACCGGCGATTACACAATAGAAACAAAACGAGGATGATATGTAAATGTACATATCCGATGCGTAGTTCCTTGCTTTGAGAAATACCATACTTTGCACTTTGCATAAATTGAAAACAAACCTATTTTGAGATAACCGACTTGCCAACAACTAATTATTGTTGTGGTAAGCAGACACCTATAGATTTATGTAAACTATATTAACGAGCATAATTATTCAAACTTACTGTTCAAAATAGAGTACAATCGCCGGTGAATGTATTTTCATAAAAATTATAACCAAAAAAGTGGATTTGTTATTGTAAATTAATCAGTTTTTTGGCCACTCTTTGTACACATTCGAATCTCCATCACTCTTGGCTCCCCTCCCCTCCCCTCCCCTCCCCCTCCCCTCCCCTTCCTCCCCCTTATTTTTCAATGTTGGTCAACAACTGTGTTCGTGTGCCCACAATCCCAACCAACATTGAATGGGGTCATTGATTGAATGTCCTTCAATCAATAGATAGATAGTTCAGAATGGCGTAAACATTATGTTAGAAATTGTAAATGTGTCCCAGTATTCAATAAGGCTCTTACTCGAAACAGATTAATCTGATATGAAAGTATCCAAAAAAAGAGCCTGTAGAATTATCCTTAATTGTTGATTATGTATCTTTTACAACCTGGCCCTATCAAATATAAATTTCAAACCCTGAAAGTGAGAAGACAATATCTGTGTTGATTTTGCCACTGCTTTAGATAGCCATCCTCAGTATCAAAATGGCTCCTTTGAAAAATCCTGTTGACTGTTTTTGAGACAAAAGGTTAAATATCAACAGTATTTCTGTAAAACTCAGAGATTTCGTAACAGTGCCATTCCGTATTTTATTAATCTACTTACTACTACAACAAATTATTACATTATTTAGCTACATATTTTAATTTCTTAATTATTTATTACACTCATGTTTAGCGTGTTTGTATGTATATACATTTTAAATTCTGAAATTGTAATTGTTTTATTTTAATTGTATTAATGGTAACACATTATAAAAGTGCACGCAATTCAGCCTTTAGCTGCCATGTGACATTTTTTAGTGTAATAAACCATCAATGAATGAATGAATGAATGTAATCATGCAAAGTTTCAAATCTTCCAAATATGTTTTGTAATACTTAAAGCCGCATGCTGTACAGTGGAATTGCACACATGTGCATGTACATTAACTACAGGGTGTAATAGAGTGGTGGCGCTCTTCATTAGAGGCCACCAAAATTGCTATGGTACATAATGGATTATCTGCACCAGTATTTACCTGGTATGGAAGGTCCGTTACTGTGAAAATGGGCTGGTACTGAAAGGATAAGCAGCTCAGTATGTGGCGAGGGAGGGTGGGTGGTAGATGGTGGGTAGACGACACAAACGATAAGACTAGTGACAGAACGGGGTAGTCACTGGGAGGATGGTGGGTGGTAGACGAGCCCCACAGAGCAGTAAGACTAGTGACAAACAGGGCAGTGCTGCAGGAGGATGGTGGAGTGGTAGACGACCACAAACTGGTGATAAGACTAGTGACAGAACAGGGGTAGTACTTGGGAGGATGGTGGGTGGTAGACAGCTGCAAGCAGTATTGATGACAGAACAGGGGTAGTCACTGGGAGGATGGTGGGTGGTAGACGAGCCTGACAAACGACTAAATGACAGAATGTGGCAGTCGCTGGGTCGAGCCCAATCCATAAAACCTCAAGTTCGTCTGGGATTGGATTTTAACCAAAATTCTAACTTGAATATAATCTATGACGTATAGGGCTACACCTCCTCCACGTTTGTTAATGCGCGGTTTACTTATCAGAGCAAATCTGGAGATTGAGTTAATTAATGAGCAGGACATCATGTTTCAGTAACTGGTGGTTATTTTTAACAGTTATTTTACCCATTCATTTAAAGCAAATCTATACCAACAATAAATCATTCATTGTTTTAAAGAACCAACATACCTGACCCCCTATAATTTGTTTTTCTTCTCAATATCAGGAGATTGTACAGAAAGTCAATATTCTTGTCGTTCCGGGACAGGCTGCGTAATCAAATCTGCCGTGTGTAATGGCTATGATACCTGCAATGATATTTCTGATGAATTTGATTGCGGTAAATAATCAACCTCTTCTGTTAACGATTTGGAAGTGCAAATAAATGAAGTAAACAGAAAAAGTAAAGACAAAGGGTTGAAGATGCACAAGGGAAAGACAAAGTACATGACAAACTTCAACACAGATGACACAATAACGGTGGATGACCAAGAGATCAGCAGGGTCAATGAATACAAATACTTGGGTCAAACAGTGAAAATGCAAGACAACACACAAGACGAAGTCTCAAGCAGGATAAAGACAGGATGGTGTTCCTTTGGACGATACCGAGGAATACTTTGTGATAAGAACATACCTATGGCTCTAAGGAGAAAGTATATGATCAGTGTGTACTACCTACAATAACATATGGAGCAGAAACATGGACAACAACAAAACTGATAGAACACAAACTCCGTGCAGCACAAAGAGCAATGGAGAGACAAATGCTGATACATATCTCAATCAGAGACAGGGTTAAATGCACAGAAATACGAAAGAAAACTGGAGTGAGAGAGACATCATGGACAATAAAACAAGCTAAATGGAGATGGGCTGGACACATGCTTGAAGAAGAGACAACAGGTGGACAACAAGACTATTGGAGTGGCAACCAAGGACAGGGAAAAGGAAAAGAGGTAGACAGAGAAGAAGATGGAGAGATGACATCAGGGCATATGCAGGAACAACATGGACAAGAACAGCTAGAAATAGAGATGAATGGCATTTTCATGAGGAGGGCTACATCCTACACTGGATGAACACAGCCTAAATGAATGAATGAATGAATAATCAACTATATAGGCCTATACATATTTTGTTGACAGTTACTAATTTTCATTTACATTTTTGCCAAATAAACTGCAACGCATTATGACAAAGAACAGTTACTTATTATAGCACGAATAGCGTCATAAAACTATCAACTGAAACGGAACTTTGGACGGAATAGCTTCACGCATTCTGATTCATAGTATAATAGATCAATTTACCTTTTGTTTTATTATTTGTTAATTATGTTTTAGTTTGACTTTTGTGTCGTTCATAACTGTGGGAAACCAAAACTCAGCAATTCAAAAGAAGAAAAAAATCCCTTGGTAGGATCATTTTGTATCCCTCATTGTAAAAAAAAAAAACCAATATAATTACCGAATCTTCATGGTGAATACATGTATATGTTGCTGATAATAAACGAATGTTCGTATCAGAACTGATTACAATTAATGACCTATAGACATCTTGTTTTTCTCCAAAACAAATTCACATGACCAAGCCGAGGATAGAAGGGAAATAGTCTGGTTCCTTTTATGTTTTGATAATTAGCGTTATACTCGTACTTACGTATACAAGGAATCTTACAAAGATGACCGCGGCATGATAACGGTCTATATATTTTTTTATTTTTTTAAATTATTTTAAGGACTGTGTAGAAATGGTCTGGTTGAAATCAACGGTAATAATACAATAAAACACCATACTGGCCACTATCGTACCCTGCATACACTCAGTGTCAGTGGCTGGTGGTAGCAGAAGTGGGATACCATGTGGTCATTACTTTCCTTGAGTTTGATCTGCAACAAGACTCCCATTATCTGGAAATTGGAAACGGACGCATGTTTCAGAATCCATATTTGAGCCTTACAGGGTAAGTTTTGCTGTTGTTAAGTTTTGCTGTTAAGTTTTTCTGAACATATGCGAACAATTTACTTGTTTGCAATAATTTTGTTTAAAGCAAGTTTTTATTCTTTTTTCAGAGTTCAATATCCACTGATGACCGCCTCGACACAAAACGAACTGTTTATGATTTTCAAATCACGTTACAAAAGGATAGAGACAAAAGGATTTAATCTTGATGTTAAACAGATGCGGGAAGGTAAAATGTTTTGTGAATTTATTTGCACCAAATATTTAAAGATAGGGTATAATATTTGTATTTCATAAATGACCAAATTGTGGAATTTTAATTTAAAACGAATGCCGCCTGAGTTGCTTGGCTGTGGATTTTTCCAGACACTCGGAAGCATTACGTCATTGTATGGGGCAACAAGAAATACAAATTGTTTATCATCCAAGAATGTCATCAATATTGCCAATGTTGAATCATTCCTTATGTACTCAGTAAAGCTAGAGTAGTTTTGACTAACAAACACACGATGTTCGTGTGAAATTCCGATTCAGTCAAATTATCATCGATGATGTCATAATCATATTTTGCAAAGATCTATCATCTGTTATATAACAATATCAATTTCACATGCAAAAGAACTACCGGTATCAATTTTGCGTTAGAATGTGTTGCGTTAATGTTTACTATATGTTGTGTGGTAGCCAAAAGTTGTTTAAGTTTCATGAAACGGGCAGTCTGTGAATCACCGTTCACGAACAGTTACACATTCAGTCAGGTGAATAGCCACTCCAAACGGGGAGTACTGGCCTTTTATTTTTCAAATTACCGTTCTTGACTTTGTTCAGTAAAATGTGGCTAACAATTTAATTTCTTTTTCAGGAAAGGTTACATTTTGCTCTCACAAACTTCTCAAACCCAGAGGAGGTACATGGAGTGGATTCATCATTATTTAGATAATACTTAAGCCCTTCGTCGGGATTTTCCAGTACAATAATTTGATTTTCCGACCCCTATTATTCAATCTTTTGTTAACTTCATTTATACCCGTCTCCTTGTTTACTTATTTTTTTAAATGTAAATGTTAACGGACTTCATTTCGGTTTGCGGTAACACCATGTGTTTATTTCAACAATCGCCAAGTAAGGTACTGGTTCTGAAAAGAACCTTATCGGGCAACTCGTATCTCAACTATATCGCTAAGTGAGATTGTGGTTCAGGGAGAACCATGGGGTCTTCTTGGAGTTGATTAGTAAGCTCTATTCATCGTTGAAGAACGAAGAGGGTTGGAGATGCAGCTACTTAAGTAGTATTGTTAGGATTATTTATTTATTTATTTATTCATAATAAAAACCCGAGAGGAAGCAATATATACAATATACAAATATAACACTTATAAATTTACATACATAATAACTATTGCATGGAAACAAAATAAAATACTACTGAAAAGTACTGACTTGCATATATTACGATAGAAAATAATGATTTAAAATGGTTTGGTTAACTTAATGATAAAATCAAGATTATTTGGCTGAATACACGTTTTCAGATCGATGTAAGACTTTACACTGTCACAAATGCCATGGTTGTAACAGTCATAACTCTTAAGGGAATTTTAAACTATTTCTCCGTTAGCATGGCTAAAAATTACAGTGAACAATGAGGCATTTCCTTGCAAACTTTTCTTTACTGTATGAATAAGTGTGTTTCTATGATAAATTATCATTCGCCCATGGTTAGCAGATGAGCATAAAACCCTGATTTTGAGTCATTTACAAACATTTGTGATAATAGATCAATTTGAGAAGATATTATAACGTTTAAAATATATGTGGGTGGTTCTACAAATCTTAGGAATACCGAGGGATGGTTTTATTAGTTTACTTTGAATTTTATCCATAGTATCAATATTATGAGTGTTGATGCACTCACAACCATAAACATGTATAGGAACTAATACTGTATTCAAACATGCAGTTTTACTTCTGTGCAAGAACCCTGTTTACATGCCAGCACTCTGTAATCATGGAGGATCTGTTTTTCCTCCATGCTGTAATAAAGAATGCTCTTTGACATTTGCGGATACGCTCATCATTATCAATTTACTCTTTATATTACAAAGTGTTACTCCTAAATACGTAACAGAGTCAGTAACGTTTAGCATACTGTTGTCTAGATAACAATTGGGGTTTGGTGTCATAGTGTATTTGCCAAAAACGGTACATGATGTTTTTATTGGGTTAAAACGAAGACCGTGAGATACAATATAATCATTAGCGTAATCTATAAGCCTTTGAAGACTAGAAGACTTGTTAGGAGTAAATCATTCGCATAACAGAACACATTAAACTTAGAATTTGCAATAACGATACCGCAGTCAAGATCGTTCAGAGCTGAAACAAGATCTTTGTAAAAAATATTTAAAATCTCATTGTTCCAATTAATATTAACAATAATGTTGGTATACCAAACATACATACAACGCCACCAATCATCATTAATAACTTTCTCAATTTGTGAAAATTATAACATTTGATCCAAAAAATAGCGGCAGCCATTGTGGTGTGCTACGGCCACTTACAAATCCAAATTGAGATTGAGATAATTCGAAATTGGAACATGATTCAAGCAGACACAACTCAAAAATCTTAGAGAGGTATTAGAGACAATAATTGGTCTATAATTCTTAGCTTCAGAAGGATTCAATATTGACTTTTAAGAATTTGGATAAGTGTACCCTCCTGAAAATGTTTAGGAACAACACCATACTTAATACAAATGTTATATAGTGAGGATAGTAATACGAAAGCTTAGTAGGTAACCCATACTTAAGATGTTTGACACTAATTCCGTCTGTCCCTGGGGCCGAATTATTATTGAGACATTTGATAAATTTGATAACATTTTCAGGGGTAAAATAAATTGAACTAGAAACGGTCCCCATCATATCATTGAGTTTATCCTTTACATAGTTTTCAGCATCACTTATAGTTTTAGAACATGAATTGTTTTTGTCAAACTTTTTTCAAGGAAATCTGATAAAGTTGCAATGATTATAAAAATTTAAAAAATTTGGCCTACTTTTTTTTTACAATCATTCAGAGATTTCCAAAAATGTTTAGAGTTTTTAGACAGAAAAATCATTATCACAAAATCTTTTATATAATAACATGCTATTGGATTTGTAGGGATGACATTTAAACCAGTTACGATTGATGTGAGATTTGAGATTATGTGTAGAATGGAAAGTGTTCTGATTGGTACCTGGTAGAGTGTGTCGGATGCTACAACTATTGTGTGATGCGTTGTGATTGGTTATTGCTGAGGCATTGTGTGTGTGTGGGTTGCCTACTGTGTGTGTTGTCTGCTCACACGGGTACATATTGGGTATCGCTGAGGCATTGTGCGTGGGTGGGTTGCCTACTGTGTGTGTTGTCTGCACACACGGGTAGATATTGGGTATCCCTGGGAATAACAATTTTGCACAAAGTACGTTTTGTCCGTTTAACTGCTTTTTATCAAGTTTATAATTTTACTTTAAATTGTTGCAGTTAGCTGTGGAGAGGATGAAGTAGCTTGTAACACGTCCAATCTGATCTGCGTCCAGAATAACCCGTCTGAAAGAGGCCTACCTTTCTGCTTTCCTTCAGGTTTGTTTATCAAGATGTAGACAAATATCTAAATCAAACTAAGTCAACAAACGCACCTCTAAAAGGGTATGGGAACAAGGATGATAACACACTAATAGTAGGGGTTGTATTTTAAGGAGATGACCAATTTTACAGTTTCTAAAGCTCATTGCCTGATGTCTCCAAGAGAACGTAATTGGTACTCAACAGATCTTTTAAACTGGGGCGCCCTCCATTGACAAATTATTGTTAGCACCAACCTGACCAGACCCCTTTATTGAGCAAGAGACACTTAATTGTCTCAATAACAAAATGGATGCATTCAATCTCTGCATGTAAATACGTTTGATGTTTGATGTTTATCGATCTTAATGCAGTATTTCCACTTTTTCAAAGATAGGTCTAACGGTCTTTACGTGGTCTGGGTTCACCTTTGTTACAGAATTATGCGGTGAAAGTGATATCTCATAGACACATTTGGTTCGTACAATCTGAAGTCTCCTCTACCTTCGAACTATCCATCAAATACTAAGTGTTTTTGGCGAGTGATTTTTTTGCCGGAGGATTTTAACCAACCTCTCATCGAAGTAGTGTCTCTCCGAACGGAGTTATTCCACGATTTGGTACGTATCGAACTGATAGGCCGGAAGTCGTTTGTGTTGCAAGGTGCGACAAAAGTGCGTTCAATATTAGTGCAGACTGATTATTCTGTACCTGCCGAGGTTGAGTTTTCATTTACTGGTGATTCGACTGTGGAGTATACAGGTTTCCATTTCAACTTGACACAACTGTTTGCTTATGATGGTAAGTTATATCTTATTTGAATGGAATTTACTAACAAACCGTAAAAATAAGGAATCGAGCATAAAACCTTGTATTAGGACAATGGATTGCCAGTAGATCAGAGTACTAAAATTGCGCTTTGAACAGTGAGTATAAACACAACCCTCTAATTGTATATTGTAAAATATGCGAAAATCTGAATTTTTTAAAGGAAATTCACAAATTTTGTGATTTGGCCTGATGAGGGGTTAAATAATAGTTGCGGAAAAGTCGGACAATTTAAGTGATCGCGTTCTGGTGATACAGTAAAAACAAATTCCAGTAGGGGTAATAAGTGCTTGCCTGACTTTGTATACACTGAAGGTAAAAGTCTAACATAGGACAGGTTAACAACCTCCTTTTCGTATACAGATGAATATTGTCACAACGGTCTGGACTGCGGTAATGGTTTATGCTTGCAACACAACGCTAGATGTGATGGGTTTAAAGATTGTCAAGGAAACGAAATAGACGAACAGTTCTGTGGTAAGACACTATTTGGGGAATTTAATTTTAATTTCTGGATCTAATTTGTTTCGGATCGTATACTCATAATGAGTTTATATAGGTTGGTGAAATTCTTGCGTCGGGAGATAAACAATTGATTTAATTTGCCCCACACCGACGTGTATATATAGCACTGTATACTCGGTTGCTTTCCGAGTGTCTGTGAAAAAAACTACACAGGCGACTTGGCGGATTCGAACCCACGACCTCCTGCTTACTGAAAATTCGGGCAAACTTCGGTGGTCGAGAGGTTAAGACGTCGGTGTAGGGCAAATTAAATCAATTGTTTATCACCCGATGCAAGAATTTCATCAAGCTACTATAATATCGCGGCACCCTGCTGCTATATAGGATTCTAGCCAGATAATCGACATCGGACATCCCTCTGGTTGTCGGAGAGGTTAAGACAGTCTGCACTTGTAAGCAGGGAGGTCGTTAAGTTTCCAATTCCACCCGAGTCGCCTGTGCAAAGTTGTTTTTCCACAGGAACATGAGCACTCAAGAGCACAGTTCCGCCTATACACACCACCATGCAAAAATTAAATCAATTGTTTTATCACCCAACGCAAAATCTTCTTTATCTAAAACACTTCTATCTAATGTTTGTGAGTTTTTTATGTATTTGTATCTCGATTTAACTCCTTTTTCTTTTAACACCTGTGAGGTAGACCAAAAGTAGAAGACTAAGAGAGGTGCTGCTGGATACTTTCACCTCTTAGAGCCTACCTCCCCAAAACCCGCTCCAAGACCACTCCCCAAAACCCCCACCCCCTTTATCCAAACTATCCCTCATGCCGTCTAGGAGCGGGCAGAAGGATCAACCAAACAAATTGAAACAACTAAAATAATAAAATAAAGCTTCCCATAGTAAAAGTGACTGAAATTTAAAAAGTAAAATCTAGTATTATTATAAATACGACTGGTCAACTGCAGAGCTACAGAGCCCTCGCGCAACTCAAAGAGTTTGTTGAAAAAAATAATATTAAGACGGGTGGTAGCCATTCAAGTACGGTAAACCGATTAGAAACTGAATTAACTCTTAGCGGATTATATAAAACATTTAGAAGGAATTTACCGCCTAAAAAGATTATTTTCTTCCGTGCGAATGGCACCTTAGTGGGTAAAAACCAGTAAGTGTGTTGTCTACTTAGTGTAACGGCCGATGACATTAAATTGTGTCTGCTTGGCATCAGTGGCGTATTCGACAAGGAAAATCTATATCGGCTCCACCACATGCAGAGAAAGGTGTAAAAGGGGTACAAAACAACAGCGACACGCATTTTATACATGAAATACGCGCGATTATATTTTAAAAATCTAAACCTAAACCGCGTTGAAGCGAGAGCTGGAAAGAAATTTTAATCTCCTCATGAAGAATTGGAAAAATAAAATAGTGATTAAAAGTTGAATTATACACGGGAGGTCTTTTCTAGCGGATCCCCAAAGGCTAGTTTATTATAAATATCGTTGTAAGATTTTTCATATCGAAAGTTTCATTAATTTTCAGTAGTTTTTCTACAAGGTCTTCTTTTTTCTGATGATGGCTGTCAACATCTGTAGGAGCGTCTTTAGGGTAAATTTTGTCCAATATGTTTTCTTTCATCTCCGAGGTACTCTGTTTGCTCCTCAGTTGAATAAAACAAATTCTTCTTTTGGTTTATACAACTGTCTTCGATCGCTTTCGAAACGTGAGCTACCGATAGTGAAAGCAAGTTTACTCTCGGCTGAAAACTCTTATCTCGTCGTGTTTCTTAGATTTTTTTACCGAAGCTGTATTTCGCGTATTTCATCGCCATTGCCATACCCGCTTCTAACCCGATGTTACCCTCCTCAGACGAATGGGCCGACCGGCTGCTTTCACGACGCTGGCCAGACTGGCAATTCCCATCGCTCCAGCCCTCCCAAGTAGCGCCGCATTCGACATTGCATTGTTTCTACGATAGATAAAGTCTTGATGATTTTATTGGTTATTTTTATGCACGATCTCTCGCGCTTCATTTCTCTTACTGGAAATTTCTTTCTTTGGATTTGTTGATTTTATGCATAAACTAAGATTTTCAGAGGTCAATCCATGGCTGGTAATGTAGGATGCCTATCTAGCAGATCTGCTTGATTATTCTATTAATAATAAAGATTATATATTTTTTTAACCAAGGAGAAAATTTTCAATTTTTATATCAAAACAGATTCCCGTGTTTTATAAGCGCCCAAAAAGATCAACTTGTACAAAGACTGTCTTGACCTTCGGTCTTGAAGCAAATTCCACATTCTAAAGCTGCAGGTACAGCGGTAAAGAAAGTTCTACATTTAAAATTCATCAGTATTGGAGAATATATAAGCTCGATTGTTACAAAGGGTTGCCGCCTTGACGTGATTGAATCAGAATCATTTCTTCCCACCCTTGATACTTTTGCAGTATGCGCGGTTCTCTATCGAGGAAAAACAGTGGGTTGATTCGTCGATCCATTCCACTCGAGGTTAATGGGAAGACTACGTACATTAAATTTATCAACGGTATCGTTTGGCGAATTTC
The DNA here is from genome assembly GCA_029582265.1 of Zoroaster sp. YZ-2022. NCBI lineage: Eukaryota > Metazoa > Echinodermata > Asteroidea > Forcipulatida > Zoroasteridae > Zoroaster > Zoroaster sp. YZ-2022. Next base: position 27,500,413 of record CM055829.1, on the reverse strand, counting down.
CCTCGTAGCGATAACGTGCATCCATGATGTTCTAAAAATGGATCTCTTGTCATTATTGGATGAAATTGGACTTCGCTCATGAAGCCCGGGACCGTAAATACTTGCCACATTTGTATTTACTATTTAAAAAACATTTATCTAATTTCGACGGTTTATAATGACAGGCGCCGCGCGATTAGTTTAATGTCTTTACTGTCGCTGAATCTTCACCATTTTTAAAACTCAATTTCGTTTAAAGTTACCCAAGTCTTGAGATTTTTTCGTGATGGATTAAAATATTCTATCCATGTACTTTACTCAAATTTACACATCTTGCATAATGGGTAAAAGTTCGTTGTAAAATCACTGAAGGTATACCGTTGTGAAAAATGTTCGCTTAAGTAGAAATTCTGATCGCAATGAATGTACATTTATTATTTTAAAATGCTGCAAATCAATTTTCCTTCCATACGTTCCCATGCCTAGTAATTCATCCGAAAGCGAGTAAATTAAGGCTAGCCCTGATGGCAATTTGATTTGATACCTGGGATCATTAATTTCGGAGTAAAGATTCCTGGTTGTTTCATTAATGTCCGAACGTTACCTAGGAATTTGTCTTATGTACGATAATATTGATAATTTGTTTTTATATTGTAAAGTCCATGTGTTTGATAGACTGAGAATGATCGGCCGGTTGACCTCCAGCCGCACTACAATTTTACGGCGCAATATTTTTCTTTTCTTATGCTTTTACATTATAGTAGCCGACCCAAAAGTTGACGGTCTTTTATTAAATATCAAGACTGGTAGTTTACCATCTCGTTATCGATTGTATTCATCCTAATACGACAGGCATGTCAAACATTTGCAAATTTCAATCTATGATGCATTTTATTATAAACAAAAAGTATAAAAATAATGTTAGTTTATAATAAAATGACGCTTCCTTTTAGCATTTCAGATGTAATATATCAAAAGCTGTTATCGACAATCTGGAAATTTTAAAGCTGTTGAAGAATTTCTTCCGGCGACTTGTCTATTCAAAATATTTACGTGTCAGAAAAAAACGAATTTGTACAAGTAAGAACTCGCCGATCCTTTTTGCAAAGTACAGAGATTGCTCCACGTCAATAGCGATGAGATTGTAAGTAGCTGGGAATTCAGAATCGCTAAAGTTTTATCAGAGAATCAAAATGAATTTTGTAACGTGGTGTAGTACGACCTTGGGGGTTATTGGAGTGAGTGAATAAACATTTCATCTAATTTCCTCATCAAATTCAGAACGATTGCTCAAAGAAATGAGCTGTCCCGCATCTTTTCAAAATTTCTGGAGCGCGTACATTGAAAACAATAATAGAACATTGGCGCGTATAACAGAGACTCACGTTTCGCCAGTATCTGATTGGAAACTGTGTAAAGACAAAACTCGAGAGGATTTGCAGCCACAGGAATATAGCCTATTATTACGACAGCACGGTTACAATTTCGGTACCTGGGAAGACTACGATAATTCAAGCCTTGCACGTTTCGTTTTCGAATAGATAAACGATTATTCAGACGCGACAAAGATGGGTTTGGGAGATCATTCCACTCGACAGTTTACCAGTCGACTTCACATTTCACAATCTCCCATACCCAACAAGCTTGGGTTAGAATTTTCTTTATACTCAGGATTGGCTCAAGGCTTTACGGATATAGGTATGAACGAATCAACGACTCTAGAACGTACGTTTACGCTGCGGTGCTGGGGCTCTGGCTCAAGCTAAAACTAGGCTTTGGAATTCTCCATTGCCGGGTAATACTGCAGTTTAAGATGCAAAAGATATAATTCTTAAACACGATTCTCGATGCTTCGATCGATTCTCCGGTAGATTTGCAATCTTCCTATTTAGGGGTATCAAGATTCTTTACAATACGTTTCGATCGAAGTTAAACTTTGTCATCGGAGAAGGTTTATACCTTATGCCATCCGGACATGAATTTGCGAATAGGTACATTTTCGTCGGGATACAACAATAATATTTTGATCGCAACATCAAATCTGTCGTTCTGGATCAAATTGAGACACAAATTCAACGCCCGTTCCCCTCCGTCACCACCATCCATCGATTCTCAGCAACTGTCATATAACGACGCACCATCTATAGATGTCATCATATCGATTCTAGGCAACCACCGCCATCTATCGATACTCAGCAACCACCGCATAGCTATCTATCGATACTCACCAAGAAGGAAAAAAACTCTAATATTTTGGCTTCGCTCATGATTGCTTTTGGACTAGGCGTGGTTTATTTACGAGTTTTTTTACTCGAGGTTGACGTTGACCCCTGAAGATAAAATAAAAACCATGGCTCCAACTCCACTCCCGAATAGCCACACATGTCTCCGCCAACCATCCTACCGCTTTTGGAAAGATTTTTATCAATTATCAATCACATCACATTTATTTCCATACTTCCATAAAAAGAATTAACAAACTTTATATTAAAAGTGCATTAAACGATGAAGCAGTAAATGTTAAATTCATAGCAAAATAAATAAATTAATATAGAGCATGGGGCTTGTTTATATAGCAGCAAGCTTGTTAAAAACAGCCAGACACAAAAAACACAAACAAAAAAGGACATGACAGACAAGAGACAAGACAATAGGCTTTTATTCATAAAAATAAGTAATTGCTTTTACTAAAGTAACCTCTTTTATTTCAACTCTTTACTTAAATGTGTATTCATAGAAATAACAATGACTTTCAAGTACAAAAGCTACAAGTTTTTAAGCATTAGTAATTGCTTTTTACTTATATAAGTAAATGCTAGAGAGAAATTAGCACCTCACTTCAATTTGTATTCATAAAAATGACCTTCGACTAGCATTTACTTAGCATTGTACAAGCATCTCCAATTTTTGTGACTTGCTGTTTAATAGCCAATACAGACATATCATATTTTCTGCCATGTGTTTTTGCACGTCCAAGACCACAACCTAAGGTGTATAACATCAGGCTTAATCGTTATGAAGTCAACCCTACCACTTACAGAACTTTATTTAGGTTTGACAAAGAAAATGTGGAATGACTTGCAAACACCTTTCATACCACCAAATACCGAGACTCGTGGATGGTACTGTAGTACAATAGCAACTACTTGAGAAACTTTATTAGCTGAGCAAGTGTAACAACTGTAATCATTTAGCAAATGGTTATGAATAAGTTTTTTAGCAATTGCTTAGACTAGACCTTTTACTGACCTATAGCTGTTTGCTTTTACTTTATAGCATTTTACTAGTAAGTAATTACTTATTTTTTATGAATACGGCCTATTGGGCGAGGATAAATAAAAGAAAGTGTACATTGCTTATCTAGTAAAGAAAACTCAAGCAATAACAATTGTTTAACAAGTAAAAGCTCAAAGGTTGCTATAAATTGCTTTAAAATGTATAAATAACCTTCTTCTTTGACCTAGCACCTGTTGCTTGCAGGTGGGTTAGCAATTGCTTATGGGTATCAACAATGATGGGAGGTCAGTTCCGATTAGCCTAGTGGTTGTATATACAGGCATGTTAGCAACATGGATTGCTGTTGAAGGGTTGGGGAGTGGTACAAATAGTGAGCAATCTTTGAACGAACTGTTCGTTAGTATAATCAAAGAGTACCTCTGTTCTTAATCGAGAAAAGTCAGTTGCCAGGGGAGTAAAAAGACATGAAGGCAAAATGCACTTAAAAAACACAAATGTCAATTGCTACCAACACAGGTAAAGCCATGGATGAGAAGCAACTTTTGAAAAGATATAGCAAACATGAAAAGTCGAAGCAAAAGAAGAAAACAGATGGAATGCAAACAGGAAATAGGAAGATTGTTTTTGGTTCCATGGGAACAAGATTCGTACAACATCTTCAAAGGGATGAAAAACCCGACTATTACGAAGATGCCAATGCGCCATTTCTGCTGGTTTCAAACCAAGTACTTCTGACTGCTGCTAGCCACCTCCAAATTTCAAAATTGAACCGAAAAGCAATTTCCGGTATCTGGTAGGATTGACTTCATCACGATTTATTCTTTGTCACTTGTGGCACAATTTTTCATGTTCCTTACATGCATAAACTCTCGACCATGATGGCAGGAGTAATGCAAACATGCAAGTGTTAGCAAATGCGTAAGCTCCTCATTTAGGATCTTGTAAAATATTATGTAAGTGCTACGAGTCATTAGTAAAAGGTCTGGTTTATTTATATGCTTCCAAGCAAGTGCTAATCTCTCTAGTGCCTGCTTTAAAATCATAACAATTGCTTTTTTAACTCATTGGAAGCAATTACTTGCAAGTAATTGCTCACTTTATTAATGAAGATTTAAGAAAATGACTAGTAAAAGCAATTGTACTACTTTTATTTATCAGGCCATCCCATTTGAAATGGCGCAATGTACCCTCTATAGGCATTTTGTATAATATCTCAAGAAAGCTTTTGTAACCGACCACGCTGAAATTTTCTGACCTATCCGGACCCTATTCTATGGAATCCCATCATGCTAAAATCAATGGTAATGGGTTCCATAGTTTCCATATAACAACTGTTTATTTTGAACATGTCCAAATGAAATTGTGGTTTGGGATTTGTTGTCAACTTCAATCTCTGAACTGAACACCATTTAGTCATGTGACCACTTCTAAATACCATTCCGGGAATTAAATATGACCGCTATTAAGTTTAAATGCACATAATTCTTATATATTATGTCTCATGAAAACATGATTTTTATATACCATTCGTTTTAGGTGCTATCGTTTTTAAATGAATAGTCAGACAAATATTCTGTCTGAATTTTCTAAAAGTTTAATAATTCCACGTTAGATTAAAGAATTTCGTGTTTGCCGAACAGAATACATTTTCAATATTTAAAAAAAGAACTTTCACATGGTTGTTTAATGCCATTGTGTATCTTGACTTAATAGAGAAGACAATTTTGCCAATAAATTATTCCCAATTTTGTTACTTTCTCTTTAATGGTTGAATTGAAGGCCTAAATGGCTTGATTGTATTAAGTAAAACCTTGTAGCTTTGCACATGTGGTGTGAGAATGATAAGTAAGATCAATTGGTAGGTGACACCATTCATGGGAATCTCAAATCTGAGGACGATCAGAGCTTAATGATCGAAACGTCGGGTTGTGCCCCAGTTCTTTTCAGAACTAATTACATTACCTGCTCAATTGAGATTCCATGGTGTATCACCATTTTTACCATCTCCGTTGCG
>CM055829.1:27469787-27494683 GCA_029582265.1 Zoroaster sp. YZ-2022 | reverse complement strand
TCATCAATCTGCAGTAAGTAATGGATAGAGAAACAATATAAACTGTTCCTTTCACATCTTTTTGTTATAAGACCAGTAATTGGTGAAATTAAAGAAAATTTAAAAATCTTGTTAGGATGATCACTAATATGTCTTAACATGGCCTTATGGCATTTCCTCAGATCACGCCCCTCATTCTATTAGCGGAGAGTGCTGTAATATATCTCTGTTTGGCATTTCCTCAGATCACGCCCCTCGTTCAGGATACGATGCAGAGGAAGCTCATGGTGAACCACGTCGTAGAGCTTACCCTGAAGATGAATACGGAGCAGGTAAGAGCAGGTGCTTTTTACATAGAGCTACTAAGCAGAGAATTTTGCTAAGCAAATATTTTTGCTGAGCAATAATAAAACTACCAGCCAAAATGCATACATATGAGTCTGGCTGGTAACCAAAGAAATCTGGTAAGCAAATTTTTCTGGTAAGCAAATTTTTCTGGTAAGCAATTTCTGGTAAGCTCTATGAAATTGCTCCCTGGGTGCCAATTTCATAGTGCTGCTTAGCAGAAAGTATTGCTTAGAAAATTTATCTGCTAAGCAACTGGGTTGAGAACCGGTAATTTAAGCAATATTGTTTGTACGTGAGCGCCTAACAAGCAGCCACTCATAACAGCTCTCCAGTTTTTGTGTTAAATAAGTGTTTTGTAGCTACTAGTGTGTCTTCATTTTTATACTAGTGGATTTCTTATTACACCTGGAATCTACTGGACGTTTTATGTGAGTATTGGTACATTTGTCTTCTTATAATATGTGAAAAACTGAGTTGTTATATATCATATTATAATTCATCTGTCACCTTTCACCTGGAACTCTTAATTTCTGGTGACATAAACCCAAACCCTGGACCTGAAACAGTGATCAACACACCCACCAATGTCACTCAGCTCCATAAAATTTCCTACAGTCGCAATGAACTACTCATCTTCGCAATGCTCCATGTACTGATGCAGCTTTATCTTATTCAGCATTGAGTCAATTGAACTGTCCTGAAATACTTGACAATCAACCCCAAACATACCGCCGCACACACAGAGGTAAAAAAGCTGGTCGCCGTAGAATGGACAAACTTGAACAACTAGCACTCCAGCCTGACCAACCCCCAACAGTGAACTTAACCACATCAACAAGCGACATTGACATAACTTCAACTCCAAATGTTCATGGTGAGTCTGAACTTCAGCTCTGTGTCTTGAACACTCAATCCATATGTAACAAATAGGATAAATTTGTTGACTTTGTACTTCAAAACAATTTGCATCTTGTTGCCATATCCGAGACATGCTTTAAACCTGACGATGACATGCTACCCCACGAGTGCACTCCTGCTGGCTACTCTCCATCATATCCCCAGACCGAAAAAGACCGGTGGAGGGGTTGCACTTCTCTTTAGGTCCAGTTTATCTGTCAGTATGAAAAAATGTTAACACTGACTACCTAACATTTGAATCTCTGCATGCTGAGGTAATATGCAACTCTAGATCTGTTCGCCTTGTTAATATATATCGACCAGAAAGGGATGTTGATGGTAAACATGTAAATTTCTCTATTTTTCTCCAGGAATTTGAGAAATTAATTGTGGATTATCTCTTGCACCCATTTGACATTATTTTAACCGGTGATTTTAACATTCATATGGACATCACTTCAAACAATTATGCAAATCAGTTTAAAGATCTGCTCTCTGCTCATGGACTTATCCAGCACATCACAGCACCCACTCATCGATATGGTCACTGTCTTGACCTCATGACGCGTGAAAATACTTCACCTCATCTCAAATATAACTATCCATTCCGGCTTATCTGATCATTATGCAATCATGGCAGATATGAACCTTAAAAAACCTCCCATACATGTACCTACCATTTCTGTAACTACTCGCAACTGGAAAAATGTAAATATCCAAGATTTATGTCATGATATTGAATCTCAACTGGAAAATGTAAACCTTGAAGATAGTGAGCTGGATTCTTGTGTCTATCTATTTGAATCTACTGTCTGTAACATCTTAGATGATCGTGCTCCGCAAAAAACTCGAACTGTTAAACTACAATCTGAATCCCCCTGGTTCAATGATGATATTCGTGCTGCAAGGAAAATCCGCCGTCAACTTGAGCGAAAATGGCATGACAATAGGAAACTTGGAGTACATCGGCAAGAATACTGTAACCAACGTGATATTGTGAAGAACATGATTAACCAGGCAAAAATAACTCAGTACTCATCTCTTGTGGAAGAGCTCTGGCGATCAGAAAAAACTCTTTAACATTGTTGAAAAGCTGCTTCATAAACCCAAAACTCCAGTGCTTCCATCTACACACTCCGATCAGGACCTCGCAAATGCATTTTCAAACTTTTTTGTCACAAAAATTGAGAATATCCGTCGTTCTTTTCCCCCAGTACCTGCCATTCTATCACAAACACCGCCACACAAGGATCCACATTGTAGACTGTCTATGTTTGAGCCTACTAGTGTTACGGAGACCAAGAAACTCATGAAATCGCGATCAAAAACATGTAAACTTGATCCAGTACCAACTTCGCTAATAAAACAAAATATTTATGTGTTTGCTAAGTATATAACAGTTATTGTAAACAGATCTCTTTCTTCCGGTTGTTTCCCTGATAGCCAGAAGGTTGCTCATGTTAAACCACTCCTGAAGAAACCCAATTTGGACAAGGAAGTTTTCAAGAATTACCGACCGGTAGCGAATTTAAAGTACCTTGGAAAAACAATCGAGCGAGTTGTTTCATCACGGATCTCTGACCATGTTCGTGCTAATAACCTGTCGGACACATTTCAGTTAGCCTATAAACCATTTCATGGAACGGAAACTGCTCTTCTCCGCGTCAACAATGACATTTTATCTGCCATGGATGATGGAAAAATCACTGCATTAGTTTTGTTAGACTTAAGTGCCGCTTTTGACACAGTCGATCACAAAATCCTTCTCTCCCGCCTTCAATATCATCTTGGAATACATGACACAGCCTTGGATTGGTGTAAGTCCTACCTTTTAAATAGGCCTCGGCATGTTTGTATTGGTAACGCTATCTCCGAGCCTGTTATTCTTGACTATTCTGTACCCCAAGGCTCTATGCTCGGCCCATAGTGGTTTACTGTTTATACCTTTCCAGTTCGTGATATCATATTGAAGAATTATCATGTCTACGCTGATGACACACAGCTTTTTACATTACTTTTAAATCTTCTCAAGAACCTGCCGATTCGTGTATTACAACGCTGGAGAAATGTATTCAAGAGATTGGTAGTTGGATGAGACAAAACTTCTTGAAATTGAATGACGAAAAGACAATTTGTTCTATTTGGATCACGTCAGCAATTATCTAAAGTTTCTCTTCCATTTATTACAATTGGTGACTCGCAGATAACCCAAATTATACATGCGTTTGTCACATCACGGCTCAATAATGGGAATGCTCTCATCTACGGTCTCCCGCAGAATCAAATATATCGCCTTCAGGACATACAAAACACAGCAGCTCGTGTTGTGACTTTGTCCAGAAAGTCATGCCATATCACGCCAATCTTGAAAGAACTGCACTGGCTTCCTGTTTCACTGGGAGTTGTTTTTAAACTGATGCTAATTGTTCACAAATCTTTTAATAACATTGCTCCAATTTATATTTCTGAACTGCTTAAAGTCTACACTCCATCACGCAATTTGCGCTCCAGCAACATGTCACTCCTAAAGGAACCAACTTCAAAACGAAACTGGGGTGATAGTTCTTTTTCTGTCGCGGCTCCGAGACTCTGGAATCATCTTCCAACTAAACTCAAATCTTGTCATAGTATAACTAGATTTAAGTCAATGCTTAACCCTCCTACAATCAGTGAAATTTTTGAAACAACCCATTCAGGCCACTCCAAGCCATTGCTATGGTAGGCAGTGGCTCCTCATACATGTAGCTATACTGCATAGTAACATAATGCCTCATATGTCTGTTGGTTTTAGTGGTTTGTGATTGATGTATTGCAGGGCATATTACTTTGTTCCAGACTCAGTGGCTGGTGGTAGGTTACTATGGAGAATCTGTGTTTACAAAATAACTGCTGAAAATCCCAATGGATGATGGAGGCTTGGTATGGTTTATTGGTCTCAGTGGCTGATGGTGATTAATTATTGGGAGTTTGTTTACAGTATAACCTGCTGAAAATGAGGTTAATTGTGGTATACATGTGTCTTTGTATGCATGTATGTACATTGGAGATTATTTCAAAGGGTCAGTGTGGCTTATATGCACAAACAATGTGTACAACACATTGGACATTTAGTGGTTTACAGTGGCCTCTATGTGTAGGAGGGTTAAAACTCATCTTATGTCACAATTCTTCAAAGATGATGTATATTTGTAATTGCATTGTAGGTACATGTATCTCAGTACATAATTTTTTCTCTCCTATGCTATCACTGTATATTGTTTGTATTCATGTTTTTTCTTTGTTTCCGCGCCTTGAGCGCCCAGCAGGGTGGATATGTGCGCGCTACAAATCTTTATTATTATTAATATACATTACATAATAATTTTGCTGGTAAACCATTTTTGATGAGCATTCGCCTTAATTTGTTCTATAGATATTATCATGGTAAATCGTTGTGTGCCTGGAAGGTCGTAAGGCTCTATGACTTTCTTCCGGGCACACCTTTGAAAAAAGTAGGCCATGACTGTTATTTGTTGCTAGAATTACTCCCAAGACATGTTTTTCCATTACCATGCGGAATTTAACTTTCCTAACAATGACTTATAAATGGCAGAAAAACGACCAATCTTTCACACTCAGTTTTCTTGAAACACAATTTTGCACATTAACCCTAACCTTCCCAAATCCTCCAAAATCCTCTTTGCTAAAGTGAAGGATTCTGAAGGATTGAGGTTACATGCTACATGCTCTTTGCTAAAGTGAATGATTTTGGAGGATTGAGGTTATTAGGCATACTTGCCTTTCCATGGTACATGTACATCCATGTTTGTTGTAGTGATGGCAAGGTCAGTGCTTAGGTCATTGGACAATGTTTATTGTTCCATGCATGCAGGGAGGGTCCCTGGCCATGTACATGTATCACAGATTAGAAACACATGTGTGCATACATGTCATGTGATTGCTTTACTACTGAAGGATTTTGGAGGATTCAGGTTATGTGTAAGCAAATGGGCCTAGGGAATTAGGGTTAATTGCTTACAACCTTTTGCTGGTCACACTTTCGTTACATCCTTCTTCTGGGCACATGACAATGTTCCACTGGTCTACCCAACTTGGTACCACTTGTTAGGGTATTTGAGCGAGAAATGCAGCTTTCTGCCTGTTCTTACCCATTCGCTATACCTAGATGTCAAATGAAAAGCTATACTAACAGCTTTTTCCCACATACTGCATCTCTTTAGAATTCCTTACCTGGTGCATGTTTCCCTTCATCTTGCAATCTATTCTGTTTCAAGAGGAATCTCAATTCCCGCCTTCAGCCCCTATTGAGTCTCTCTAAAATGTGTGTGCTTAGCAGCTCGATACAAATCATTTGGTTATGCCAAACTTGATCTTGATTTTATGTATTGGCATTGCAACAAAGAATCATTACAAAATATCCACACTATAGTGACCATTTTGACCACTATAGTGGCCATTTTGTGTGGACCACATGATGCTCACTTTAGAGGCATTGCACTGTACAATGGTTTGACCATTTCATTATGTTTTCACTATCTATAGCACCAGCGGCAGCCAGGCCAGCTCGTAGTGCATACGATGATGCTGCACCAGACCCGTATTCTCGTGAGCGCTATCCACCTGCAAGAGAAGAACCACGCAGAGCCTATCCTGAAAGAGACAAGTATGATTATCTCTATAATTTCATGCCATTGGTTGAACCAGGGGGTTGAAGGGAGCATATGCCCCCCATTCCTCATTTTTTGAGCATCATACATAGGGCCAATGATTTTCCGTTTCAGAAAAGTGCAAATTCCGTTTTCAGAAATCTTAAATTCGCTTTCAGGCTGAAAAATTCGCTTCACATTTTTTCAATACATAAAAGTGCATTTAAACACACACCCTGTATACAGACAGTACATAAAATTGTAAATGTTAAAGGATAATGCATTGTTTAATAATTAACTAGCAAAGGTTCACAGTTGTTTTATGCTAGAAATGTGTCTTATTGCCAGTTGTTTGCTGTGCTCTTGCGGGAAAAAGACATTAAAGATAAAAGTTTTTCAGTCAGGCATGCAGGAAAGTATAAAATGATATTCATTGCACTAAACTGATCTCTTTGAGTAAATTATAGATGTCATAAGTGTGGGATTTTGTGGCAAAACTAAAAAAAAAATTAAAAATAAGAGTACTGCAGAGATTGAGATTGACCCATTTATTCTCTTGATATTGTTTTTGTTGTTGAGAAGAAAATAATTCTAAGACGATAATGAAATAGTCGTTCGGCTGGAACGCGGGAAAATTGCCAAAAAAATATTGCTATTTTATCAACGGCCGATCTATTTACAGACATAGTATTTAACTTCCTCAGTCATTAATACTGCACCGCCACCACACACACATACAGTAAGAAATATGCAACAACCGTATACGCCAGACGTCACACACACATCACGTGATTGTTGTAGCCGAAGCGAAATTTATGTCCGCCATTTTTTTTCACGTTAACTCAGTGTCAAAATAGTATAGTTTACGGTAGGTTTTTGGACATGTATGTATATATACTATGAGTGAATAAGCACAACATACATTTCACTAGAGCCAAAGTTAGATATAAAGAATGGTTGATGATTGAACTGAGAAAAATAAACCTGCCGATGTTGCAAAAGACACCATAGAGCGTAGCGTAAGTGTGATGATTTTCACCGCGGCTGACCAAAGCTGCGGCATGCCTACATGTCAGGTCTCCCCATGTCTGTCACGCCGCTAACGGTGATTCGTAATATGATTTGTTGCTCTAATCTTGCCAACGCCAAGCATTTGTTATGTTGAATTAATCAACAATTGCTTTTGGACCAATACATTTTACAAAATTATGTTTTTTATCAATAAAATTGCAGAAGTTATTTCCTTCAGATTCAAATCCTGCTTTCCATTTCGAGGAGCAAATTCACACTCGTCTGCTTTTCTCGCGATCGCGGAAAATCATTGGCCCTACATACATTTATATTTGTTTTACACTTTCATGTCAGCCCCTTTTTGGTTTTAATTTCACTTATCATTTAAAACAAATTCCTCCCCCAAAGAAAATAATAAATAATTTATAGAATCAGGAAAAATCTCCTGGTTACTTGAGGTATTTAATTATGTAAACCAAACAAGGATGTGATTTTTCTCAATTTATCTGAAGATCTGAATTTACTATTAATTTATAACTAACATCATCCCCATGGTCAAAGCCAGAGAAGAGTTGAATTTTAATAAACATATATGGATCTTTTAAGTGCACAAAACAATGCTTTTATGTAGGATTTTTTTTTAATGTCACTTACATTGGAGTGTCGTGGCCGAGCGGTCTAGCTTACCGGACTCAAGTTCTGGTGTTAGCAGCAGAATGTGGGTTCGAATCCCGGCCGTGACACTTGTGTCCTTGAGCAAGACACTTAACCATAATTGCTTCTCTCTACCCAGGGGTTAAATGGGTACCTGTGAGGGCAGAGTTGGTTGATTAGCCCTATATGCGCTGTAATGGCAGCAATTGAGCTGTATACTCCCCAGGGAGCTGAGATGGTTTCAGGAATGATTTATGAGCCTCATGAGCAGGGGTAATGATATAATGCACCTTGAGCACCACTCAGTTGGTGGATACGTGCGCTATATAAGTCCACACATTATTAGTATTATTATTACATCCCTGTAACAAATTTATCACATGTAAAATCTTTGAATGTTTGCTTTGTTATTCCAGCCGTGAAGCTCGCGATCCGTACGCCCCACCTGCTAGAGATTCTTACTCCACTGCGGCAGCATCACGTCCAACCTATGATTACAGCCTGCCTCCCAGCCGGGATGCACCTGCTCCTCAACGGGACTTTCAACCTGCGACGGCCCGTACAGCGAGCCGCTTTGATGATGGACGTGGGGCGCCACCTGCCAGAGACTACGAAAGGGCACCAGCTAGAGAGTACGGTGGAGAGAGGGCTGAGGCATCGTATGGCAGAGAGTATGAACGTAAGTGTACAGCTGTTAACTGCACCCTGTCCAGAAACTACAACATTTCTTGCTTTTTAAGGCCAAAAAAGTGTCCATTTTCTGGTCATTGGTCGGCTACAAAATTGTTGCGGTAATCTTTTTTGTCAACAGGGAAATACGTATACATTTATACGCGGGAATCAAATTTCCCATATATAAAGTATGGTGGCCAAGAGAGGCCTCACAAATTGGGCAAATGTTCATATCCCTATGGGAAAAAGTCATTTAAAACATAGCATGGCAGAATTCCAATCGATCCAACAATTTTGGCTGCAATTGGACATCGTTTCATTGCCAAAACAAATTTAAAATGTTGACACACGGGTCTGAGGCGACGTGTGCCGAGACGAGAAACCGAAAACTTTTTTTTTGCCTAAGGTATTGTTTTTTTTTTTTTCATGAAGGGGGGGCCATCTTAGGTTTCAAAATATTAGTTTATGGGAATCAAAATGAGGCTGAGATCCATAATAAAGTGGTGCCTTTCAAATGGTGATTTTTGAACGACAGGTGAACCAGCCTCTAGTCGTCCATTCAGTGATCAGTACCCCAGGTCACAGGCCAGGGCTCCGGAGCGAGAGTATGGGGGTAATGTATAGCCTTTTGTTTTGTCTTGAAGAGACTTTCACTTATGCTCAGTCTTGTTTCTTTGATGTACATACTGTATGCAATGGGAAGCAGGGTTTTCTTTTTTTAAATACATTTAAATGTTTTTTTAATAGTTTTTTTGGGGGATAAAAGTAACATAATTGTGCTGATATTTTGTAATCTCCAGTCTCCGGTGAGGTTATTCAACATTGTTTGAGAAATACATTTTTCCAACCCTCGGCACATTTCTGAACCAAAGTTTAAAGGGAATCTTTCCTCTAAAAAATAACCTGAATTTTTTTGGTGTTATATTTGAAATAGACCAATCCAATCTATTGTCCTAAGCCCCACCCATCAAGAATCTCAGCCACACCAGTTGTGTAAAAAAGGCAAAGCGTTCGACCTACATGACTAAAGCAGTCATGGAAAGGCTTAATTAATATTTATTCATTATTGATTAATCCGTTTGGTTTGATTGACATATTGGATGAGCTTATTGTGAGCCCAAGAACCTAAGAATAGCCAGAAAAGAAAGTGAAAAAGAAAATTTAGCTTTGTGGCCTCCAATTTTAACCAGTAAGATTTTTCTCAAAGGAAACAAAGTTTAAAATAACTTGGAATTAAATAGAGAATTAGCTGTTGGAAACTGCTCATCAACCTAAAGGACCTGTAGTTAAAAAAGCGGTTCTTTCTCAAAGGCTAAATCAAAAGAATTGACCGGCTAACATAAGGCCAATAACTACTTTGCATAACTTGGTATTGGTAGTAGCCAGAAAAAATATTTGCTTGTTAATATCAGATCTACAGAAGGTACAGAATACCTAAAGATCCCTAAATAAATAGTTGTCTCGGTGAATAAGTACCATCTTCATCAGCTTAAAAATAGTGAGTTTACATCATTCATCCTTTATTAGGAGGAATATTTACATTGTCCACAAAACAAAGAATGAAATCAAAATGACAAAGAGAATTCTCTTTTGTGAATAACTTATCAGTTCACAAAAGCAAGCATTGAGGGACTGGAAATATATCTAGCAGAATTGGGTACAAATTATTAGGAAATAATTAATTCTACAAGTTTTTTTTTTGAAAATGCCATTACAGGTTTCCCTGAAAGGTATAATATAAATTTAGGAAGATTCTGAAGCCAAATATGTCAGGAAATAATGACTCGTTTGATAGTGAAGGAAATGCTCGCTTGCTTTAATGGGATGCTGGAAATTAGTCTCCAGGTTTACAAAAAAAAAATAAATAAAATAAAATAAAATGAAGCTGAATCATTTGTATACAAAAAACCCCCACACATTCACAACTGAAATCTTTGAAACAAAATTTCCAATTAAAGGAGTTGGTTATTCAAAAAATAAAAAAAAATATTTTATTAAACTCGGTGTAAAGTTGATGATGGTATCGATCTTCCCTTGAAATGATTATAGCTGTCAGAATAGTCTTTCCTAAACATCCACATTAGAATACAGAATCTAACTGAAGGGCATTGCAACACATTGTTTCTAAATGTATACTGTTACATGTACCTTTAATTCTTGAAAAAATTAACCCAAAATATCCTCTGTGAAAATTTATTGTGATAGCATTCAAAGAAAAAAGTTGTTTATCGTTATAATTATGTATTTCACTAACAAAACACCATGATGATGTGACATCTGACATTATTTGTTTACAAAATAGCGCCCTCAAGCTGTGCCAGGCAAAAGCTATATTATCAATGGCAATCACCTAAAATAATCGATTTTCATGAGATGTCTAAAACAAATTCTTTGTTTGTGATAATTATTAAGGCCATTATGTGAATAAATTATAAACTCCCGTATTTTTGTTACAAACTGAATTTCAAACTGAAAAAAATTTATAAAACATTTACAAATTTAGTTCACTGTTTGTTTGAATTGCACTTAAAGATAATGTCAACAGAGGGCGTATCTGATCTAAATCGGCGTTACATTTTTGTGAAATTGTATTTAACATCGTATTATTCAAATGACTCTCTTTGTCCCAAACACAGGGTCCTCAAGTGCTGCCCCTCGTTATGATTCGTATGCCTCCCGCGATTCCTATGGTGATAGTCGCTCCGCCCGTCCAACTGAGAAATCCTCATATGGGGCACGCGACTCCTATGGGTCACCCTCTGCCGCAGGAGGGCGTGGGGCTTACCCCTCTGAGCTGCATCTCGCCCCTTGATCGCAATGGCGGCGGGGTGCCCCCTCCCTCAAGGGCCCCACCCCCAAGCAGGGGTTATGAGCGCTTCTAAGTCGGGCAGTGTGCCATTTCAAGGAAAAGTAGCCAAAATCAAGAAGCAGAGAAAACCGCAAGAAGAAGAGTTTGAAACGAGAGTGAAAGAGTGAAAACTAATATTGAAAGTAAAAAAAAAAAAGCCAGGAAAGTGGGCGTTAATAATCGGCTGTCTTAATTTTATTATTTTTTAAAGTTTATTCAGTAACTAAAAAGTGTTTGTAAAACGTCTAAAATTGTAGTTTTAATTCTAGTTGAAGCTTACTTTTTATAATATAAGGGAATGATTGTTACTTAGCACAACCTTTAAAGGTGTTTTTTAATTGATTGTTTAAAGCGAAACAGGATTATCGAGGTGAATTTAGGTGATAAATCGGCATTTAGTGATAAATCAGCATTTTTATAGCTTTCAGCAAAGATGTTGGATGTTAGAACATAATCTTAAGAAACCTATGGCTCTGTCAGTTGAAAAAGAGTTAAAAATGTTTGCCGTACTTTCAAAAACGTTTAGTGAAATCATAGCACATAAAAGGCAAAATAAATACAGAAATTAAGATGAAAAATATCTCGCTTTTTAGACATGGGATGTATCAATCAAGTTACTTGATTAAAATTCATTGTCTGAAAATTTGTGCCAAAAAGTGAAACAAAACTAAATGCTAAAGACACTGCACAACTGTCTTAAAAAAGCTACACTTTCCTATGAGGATAATATTCAGAAACCTTAAACATAATAAGCAAATGCCACAAATTGCTGAAAAATCATCACAACATTTTGTGGGAAAAATTGAAACAAAAGAAATAAAGAAACATTAATGTGTATATAGACATGCTGACAAATGAAAAAAATACTCGTATACAAGTTACTGATACACAAATATTGAAATAATAAGCATTATATTTCCTTACCTATCTTGTAAAATCAATCTACTTCTAATTCAAAGATCTTTGTCACCAAGCCAACCAGTCCTCATAAAGGGACAATATCATCATGATCAATAGGGCATGGAATTGAAGTGCTCGTTTTAGATTAACTCAGTGACTGAAAATAATACCCAACATGATAAGCTAGTGAAATCGTTGCTGCTGCATAAATGAGTCGGTAATTTTCAGTCACTGTGTTAATCTTAAACTAGGACATCAATTCCATGTCCTGCCGAAAGACTGCTCTGATCGTGAAGATACTGCCCCTTTAAGACAATATACAGCACAGACTATGAAAGATGAATAACTTGTTCAGCATCATCAATGAGAAGCCATGAAGATGTGCATCTGAAAATAACAAGTGAACGGGTTGGCTCACCCAGACAGACATGGTTGTTGGGTTATCTATTCCTATCTGGCCATGAAAGTTTTCTTCAAGTGTCTCTGGCATTGTCCACCGACTTAAGAATATTTTTTCATGTTCATCTTCACTAAGGAATACAGTTTATTCTCTATAAATATAACTAGTACACACCGTACTTTTGAGAAAAAAAGTTAAAAAACCCCCCAAAACAGTTATTTTCAGTTGGATTAATTGAATGGACAACTCAAACTTTTGTTACACATAATTATTGTTAATTATAAACAAATTAAAGATCCACAAAAATGATTTCAATATCACAACTATCACAAATTGCCGCTATTAGCTGGTTTCAGTTTTACATGGGTAAAATCTACCCTTATGGTAGACTAATATATCTTTGTTGGTCAAATTAAACTGATTTTTGTAAATTTATCTCGGGGAATTCCACAATGTGTCCTTCCCCCAAAATCTGCACCTTCAATAGTACACATGTGGGTGAAGTGCTGTCGTCACTATCACTGTTACTGAGTGTGAATGCAGTGTTTCTTGTGAATGCTTGACAGTAATGTTTGAAGACTGGAAGAACCTCCAGTTCTTTTCAGAACTAATTACTACTCAATTGAGATTCCACATAGTGTCACCGCAATTAGTCTTACTTTTCATCTTCACCATGGAAAGCTACAAGTTTTACCTAAGACTGGAGATTGTTTAAAAAAACAACCCATGAAAGTAATCAGCGGTAGCTGGTCGGGTCACTGTCGTACAACCCTTAATCCGATATGCAGATTTTTTCCTGGGATGCATTTTAGGATTTCCTGAAGTACTCAAATGTTTTGCAGGATTGATACATCCCACCAGTGTTTTATTGTGAGAAATAAAAATGGTGAGATAGCTAAAGTCAAACAAAATTGATTATAACATGTGTACAAATCTAAACACACATTTGCTTCAGTCACAAGTTCTGTGAATTTAAAATGTAAAAAAAAAAACGATTAACTCTTGAAACTCGCACATAGACAGTAAATTTAACTAAAGGAAGATGTGTACGAATTTGGGTATAAATATTATGGTTTTCCGTAATTATTCATTCAAATTCAGTCTTGTAACTTGTTTGTAGGTGTAAAAATAGCTGTGGATGATTAAGAAAATGTTTGATACAAAGAATTAAACCCCACATAGACGTGTTTTTCTACCTCTTGAACTTACCTCTGTTCCTGCTTCTGAATATATACATGCCATGAATCTTCAATTTTGGGTTGATTAGATCCATGAACATCATAAGATGACATGCCTCAAACGTTACAAGGAATTTTGATTTACCTCAAAAAGCTAACAAGGGGAAAATGTTTCAGTAATTGAAAATTTTAAACAAGCAAAATTGAAAGTTTATTTTTCCACTCGACACAAAATTTTAGTCTTAAATACCAATCAAAAGTTTACATTTTTATTTGTACATGCATATTTCTCCCAGATGTTTAGTGTTTTCTAATACTTATAATGGAAATGTTGAAAATCTTGTTTAAAATGTAACTTGTTTTTTTGTAACTGTGACCTTGACAAATTAAAAGTAAAGTACATCAACACTTAAATAACATCCCCTTTTTTGTGTAAACTACACTTCTGTTTGAAACCGCTGTTTGAAACCATTTATAATGGATGAAACCATTTATAATGGATGCAAGGGCATTATAGACAACGAGCTTAATAAGCAACAAGTTTAATGAGTGGCTTTTTGCAAATATGTATATGCTGGCTTGTTTTAAAGGGACAATGGTACTGGCAATTAGACCTTATGGATATGTCACAAACTGAATATCGCTTCATTCAGAGGTTAGAGAAAGGTCACTCATTGGTTCATGCATGCGCATACATACGCACAGCGCGCATACGCACAGCGCGCATACATGAACCAATGAGTGACCTTTGTTTGCCTCTGATAGGGGGTGACCTTCAGTTTGCGACGTCATATGCATAAGGTCTATTGAGCAGCAGTTGCACAAATACCCTGCAATTAATTAAATTTAGACATAGCAGTGTCTTTCCTGTGGAATTCATATGAATTGGTGGGCTACAGTTGCACTGTATTCATTGACATAAAAGAGCCTCTTTATGCATTGTCTTGAAATCAGGAAGAAAATGCCTCGGTGGGGAATGGGGAAGTTCTGGCCAAGTCCTTCAAAAGCTTGAAAATACAGTTGTACAAAAATGTCTGCAACACTTAGATGGTTGCCATTTCTGAATGATGATACGTACATGGATTTTTGCAGAATCTTGGCAGATGTTAATTTTAAAACTGTCGTAACTTTGTCCTCCACTGGACTTACTAATAAGACGCAAACCTTCTGAACTCTCGCGGCAGAAATTAGATCTTAATAAATAATAGTTATATATTTGTTGGACACAGATTGTATTCTGTACATGTACAAGTGTACAGTAGTTTTTTTTTTCCTATTGCAGTCTAAATGAAATACAAATGATCTTTCAAAATTGTACTCGGGCTTTAAAGGGAAGGTACAACTTTGGTAATTACCCCAAAAATTACCAAATTATTATTCAAAAGCTTACGTAAAGGTACCAATTATACACACAACTTATTCTGCATGATGTGTACTCCTTTTGGAGAGAAAAACCCTGTAAAAATAAGTACATTTACAAAACGTTGCCAATGATTCCTCCTGTTCAAATTGAGAATTATTTTAACACTTTTTACCTTGACTCTGAATTGAGTTAAAACTTTCATAGAATGATTATTTTAAATGTACATGTGTGTATATCTTGATTCAAAGAAAGGAAACATACCTATAAAATCATTTTTGCCTATATTAACAACAATGTTATACACGTACCTTCCCATTAATGCATGCGAAAGCCCAGTCATGGGCCTCCCATTAGAATAAACTCATTTTAGCCATTATTAAAGGGACAATATCTTCATGATCACAGCAGACTTTCAAAAGGGCATGGAATTGATGTCCAAGTTTTAGATGAACTCGGTGACCGAAAATAATATCCCACCAGCGCATGCTGGTCTAGATAACAAGGCATAATAAGGTTGATTCAAAAATATCATTATGTAGCTACTGGCTCATTAGTTATTCAACAGCCACAGTATAATCATCTTTTGTCCCGTTATCTAGTCATTATTTATTCAACAGCCACGGTATTATCTTTTCATGTCCTGTTATCTAGTCCAGCGTGCTTGAGTGGTAAGTTCATCATAAAAAGTAGGACACAGTTGTCCTGTCTAAAGTCTGGTCTGACCACGACGGTATTAAAATAAAAACCCAAGTGCATTACATGTATATGTATCACATTCCATGTTTAAAGCCACTATTTTATAAACTATTGGTAATCTCAAAGAACATATGATTACAATTTTACCGACACTTTTGATGACGGTATCGAACATCCCATGAAATATTCTTGTCTTGAGTGCTATCATTTTAGTCAAATAGATAATAATTTACCAACTGACAAATTGTACATTAAATAAATATGAAAAATCTAATGCATTTTTATTTTTCATTAACAACCTGTGAAAGCCAACTTTCACAGGTTGGTTGTTTAATGTATATCTTGATTAAAAATAAATTGGGATACTTTCATTAAAAGTTTTTCTAGCATAACCATAAGTGCATTATGGTTTTAACATCGGTTCATAATCAGGAGTAATGAGACTTATGGAAATATTTTGAAAAGCCAAATCCGCATTTTTTTTGATTTACCCATAAGTTCATAATGCCATTCCAGAAGAAGGTCGCTTTGCATTGGTGTATTGGGTAAGTGTTGGAAAGTGGAAACACTACCAAACTTGAGTGTTCCTATAAGAATTCTTCAAATAGACAAAATTACTTATTAGCCATACTTTCAGTTGAAAACAAAATTGTATAAAGTTAACTTTTATTCCTCTTAATAGATTTTACTTAAATATGAAGTTTGCTTTTATTCACAATTCCTGCATCTAGAGAAACAATTCACATTCGATTGGAGGTTTGAAATCACCATTAGCATTGGATGTTTAATGTAGCCTGTCTAACAATATAAAAGCTGATTACATTGAGGAAAAAAATGCTTAACAGAGCTGCTCGGGGATTATTATACAATTCAGTGTTCTAGAACACCAAAATAAAAAATTACTGAAAGAATATTGGTGAATGATCTTGACAGAAAAATGGAAAGGGTGGTACTGTCATTGCTATTTCAATGTTCCATTTGAAATCTTTAAAATGAAAATTCTGGGCCAATAATGACACTTATGAATAATTAAATAATGCTTTGGTGAAATATCTCTTATTAGAAAGATTTACTGTTTTTACACAGAATTAGTTCATTGATTAGAAGCAAAAAATTTGGTGAAATACTGTAACAGATTATGCAGCTTCTATAGATTTTCAATTTCAAGTGGTTTTAATACAAAAATGGGGTAATTTTTTAGTTGAAGTTTCCACAATTGCAAGCAAAATCCAGTGTATTGTCAGTTTACAGTATGTTGAAAAATATATATATTTGAAGGGAAATTTCTAAACTTAAAATGAAATTGAAAGTCGGAGCACTTTATCCTTATACGAAAAATAGATGAATGGTTTAAAAGAAATAAAAAATTAAAATTAGGGAGAAATGAAAACATGTACTCGAACATTATGAACAGAAGAAACATACAATTACTGTATCACAAATAAAATTATTTAAAACAAATTATTAAAAGGAGGTACATTTTTTAAATTGAATGACCATGAAAAGTTTTTTTCATGCAAAATTATTTTTCATCAAAAGATGTTTTCATTTTGAAATATCAGATGCTACAAGACCAGAACATTTGTTTACAGTGAAAAGAAAATGACATTGTTTCACCCAAATAATTATGTAGCATCAGGATTTTTTTTTTAAACGACTAGCCTCAGTGGTTGACCACAGAATGAAGCTTACCAAATCTGGTAAAGAACGTACTTTTATTAAAAATGTTTCATTCAAAATTCCTTCTTGTTTTCTCATTTGGTTTCCAAGCTTTGGTTGTTAGGGATGGATCCAAAGAGGGTGGGCCTCCTGAACTCCTCCCTTAGGTGGTCATTTGTTTCACAAAGACTCCATAACTTCATTTAAGATGTTTTAAACATAGGGTTTTGAGTAAAAGTACATGTAATCTACAAGTCGGGGCTAGCTTGTGTATCGTTTCTTATGACATGTACAAGTCCAACCATCTGACTCCCTCCTTTAAAAAAAATCCAGGATTAGCCCCTGGGGTCATTACAGTGTTTGAGACCGGGGTGGCTTTTACCATTTTCGATGCCCATCATGTTGCATGATTGGAAAGATCTCTTAAAATACTATAGATGTACACTATGTATACCAATATGTTGCAATATAATTCAGTTATTTACAGACCTCCCAACATGTACGATTTTTGGCGTACTTTTTACGATTTTTCACCCATTTTACGCTTTTACGATTTTATTCTTCATTTGTACGATTTTTGACAATGCCGTTTAGTAAGTTTTTTTTAGTATGGTGAGTATAAAATAAGATATTTCCTGATTAGTATAAAACCCTGATAGAATGAATATTTGTTTGCCTCTTGTCTCATCTTAGCCCTTAATGGCTGGATTAGCATTCATATAAATCCAACAATGAAATAGGTTTTACTCGGACAAGATTTGACCATACCTTCTCTGTGTGCATTGCGACATGCGACACAATGACTACCGGCTTGAAGAAAGTACTGTTTTTGAAAACTGAATGTTGGGAGGTCTGTATTTAAACATACCCTTGGTGCCCACTTTATGTAACAGTATTGCGGCTATAAATCACAATAACAAAGGCTACATTTAGTTTGCAATATATGTACATGTACTAGTTTTAACAGATCTTTCCAGTCATGTATGTCTAGCATATAATGTGAAAGGACGGCTGCCATAACGTTAATATTGTAATGGCAGTTTACTGCATAGTCCCCACTATCGACATGTACCTACTGAGTCAAATTGCAAGGGCACACATAGACTGGTCCACTGTCTTTATCCTATATACCATGCTCGATATGTGGCAGAATGCGCCCCCCCCCCATGTCCCTATACACTAACACAATTTTGGTCTATTGCTAACATACCTCCATCTGAAATCCTCTAATGAATTCCTAAGATTCCTGGAACACAATGCAGATACAATGCGAGGGGTGTGCACTCTGCCGTACATGAGCATCATATGTTATCCTATCAATTG
The DNA here is from genome assembly GCA_029582265.1 of Zoroaster sp. YZ-2022. Taxonomy (NCBI): domain Eukaryota; kingdom Metazoa; phylum Echinodermata; class Asteroidea; order Forcipulatida; family Zoroasteridae; genus Zoroaster; species Zoroaster sp. YZ-2022. Next base: position 27,476,109 of record CM055829.1, on the reverse strand, counting down.
AATAGAGATATGCTCGGTCATACCATTCAATGGATTTCATTGTACTGTATATGTTGTGCCGAAGATCTGACATCACGCTTTGAGGCTCATGGCTCTACCAACCATGGTCAAAGTTGAATCTCTGTGAAACTGAGAGGCCAGTATCTGGTGTCTTTCACAACCCTTGAAGCGTGATGTCAGATTTTGGGCTAGGCACACATTGCCTTGAGTGAAATGGGAGATGTTGGAGATGCTAGGTGGTAGCAGAATTACCCATCTTTTGCCCTTGTTCACATAATTCTGAGCATCCACACAATATCATTGAAAAGGACCGCAAGTCTACTTTCCTCCTCGTGTCTCAAAAGTCTCCCATAGAACTTAAAGAAAATCCAAGACTGCAACTTGATAATCAAGAAGTATATTTTACTGAAATCAATTGATTGAAACTAACACATGTTTTCGCCTTTCTCATTTTTTCAGCATCCGTTTAGCCAACAAGAGTTAAGAAACTACCGACCAGTCTGGATAAATGATGGTCAATCTGTTTATTGTGGTGCAGCCATTGGCTAAAGGCCAGTTCATAGTCCATGTACATGTATATTCACTTTATACTCTACAGCTTATGATGTATTTCTTCAGACTTCAGTGTGTGGGAAGATGTGCAGGCCAGCAGGCAAATGTCATAGGCATTCATCACGTTTTAAAACAGGCCCGTGATTTCTCTGGATTCTTCCTGATTTTTTTTTTTTTACAAATCTCCCCTTGCCTCAAAGTAACATGTATTCTTGAAAGAAGAGAAGTAGCCTGTTTTGTGTCCAAACTTCTAGTTTGTTGTTTGTGGGGATGTGGAGAGTCTGTAAATCCTCCAAAATTAAACATCCGGGAGGTTCAGGGGGCTTTGTCCTCTAGACCAAAGGGAGACCCAGGCCTGCTACCCACAGGAGGTTCAGGGGGCTTTGTCCTCTAGACCAAAGGGAGACCCAGTCCTGCCTCCCATTTTTCAGTATTTTTTACTTGAAAAATGTGTTTTATATCAGTTTTGACTGTAATCAAATCATTAATAATCCAAAAAGTCACTTTCAGTCCAAATAATAAATCATATCTTCCCGTTGTCGCCTATACAGACCCAGCATCATTGTTTTTTTATTATTTATTTTAATTTTATTTTAGTTGCAAAATTATGCTTTATTTGTAAGTTTCTTTTGTTTTTTCAGTTCAGAATCAAGGTGTTATTCTCTTGGCTTTGTTTTAAACATTGTTAAATTGCTTGAAGGGCACACAAAAACCCCACAAACTGGAGATTTATTGATTTGGACCTATAAAAGATGATGATTGTTTTTTTATGTTTATTATCCTGGCGTAAAATGAAAATAGGGAAATTATAAAATAGTGGAAATTATAAAATAGTGGAAATTATAATATAGTGGAATATAGTAAATGAAAGAGACAAGGAATACGTGTTATGTAGCCTCAAGATTGCCCAATCTGTTACTGTGATTTCTAGAAATACTCATTTTGTTTGCTACTGTGGAAGACCTCCAGCTCGGGGTGTGATATTAATTAAATGTCTGGTTTAATCAAATTATCACAGTGGGTTCGAGGTTGGCTGTTTAGGTGATTGATTGGACAGCACCAACAACGTGAGGCGAGCAGAACGATGTTTTGCCCACCGTCACGAGGTGGCGCTGTAACCAATCTGGGGCCGCGGCGTCAGCCGTCACTTACTCTACGCTACATTTAAAAATATGTATTTATTGTAATAATAATAACCACGGGTAACACTTATTTTGGATGAATGTTTCCAGCTCATTTTGTCGACCTGCTGCAGTTGAAATCTTATAGATTTATATTTCTAAATTATAGATATTTTATACAAATACGTGTTTTTATGTGCAATTAAAACATGACTTTTTATTTGTGTATGAATGATTTAATATATATTTTTCTAAATTTTATAAAAATGCAGTGTCTTTGAATTGTTCAATATTTGTTTTTGTATAAACAATTTAATAAATAATTTATTGAAGGCAATTAATATTTTGCTGTTTTTATATTTCTATTTTGCAGTCTGAAATTAATGTGCGTGCGTGCGTGCGTGCGTGCGTGCGTGCGTGCGTGCGTGCGTGCGTGCGTGCGTGCGTGCGTGCGTGCGTGCGTGCGTGCGTGCGTGCGTGCGTGCGTGCGTGCGTGCGTGCGTGCGTGCGTGCGTGCGTGCGTGCGTGCGTGCGTGCGTGCGTGCGTGCGTGCGTGCGTGCGTGCGTGCGTGCGTGCGTGCGTGCGTGCGTGCAAGCAAGCAAGCAAGCAAGCAAGCAAGCAAGCAAGCAAGCAAGCAAGCAAGCAAGCAATTATATACATATGTATACAAGCGAAGTTACCCGATCTGAAGATCGGGTCAGGAGCAGTTGGAGTTGGGTGAATTGAGAAGGGTGGGGATGAAGGGTTTAGGTAGATCAGAGTGGATGTGTATACCAGTGTTTCGACTGAAGGAGGGGTTGATGTGTACATTTTTTGTTGTTGAAATGTATTGATTTGTGGTTACCTGTGTTGGGCAGTGGTATTGGTCTGTTGTGGAGTGGGATGTCATTTGTATTATGTTGCTCCTTAGGCCTACAACATTTGTTTCTGCTCATTTATTACAATTCTCCAGTGTATTACTTTAACACAAAATACCCCACCTATCTATTCTTTCTTTATTACAAAATACCCCACCTATCTCTTCTTTTGCATTAAGATTGTCATGCCTAAGAAAAAGAACTTCCTCGGTAGACTGTCCCCACGCTCTGCTCAAATGAGGACTCACCGCTGCACTACCAAAAAAAGACAATTGTCATGCACGTTACCACCTCAAAATACCCCACCTATCTCTTTTTTTGCATTAAGATTGTCATGCCTAAGAAAAAGAACCCAAACTTCCTCGGTAGACTGTCCCCACGCTCCACTCTATGCCAGTGTTGTAACCAAGTCATTTTTTCTCAAGTCAAGTGAAGTCACAAGTCAAATGTTCTCAAGTCAAGTCAAGTCTCAAGTCAAATTTTCTCAAGTCAAGTCAAGTCACAAGTCAAATTTTCCTAAGTCAAGTCAAGTCACAAGTCAAATTTTCTCAAGTCAAGTCAAGTCACAAGTCATTTATCGTCCCGAATAAGGCTAAAAAAGTCTCCAGTTTCAAAATTGGTGCGGTGACGCGATTTTGTTTTGTTTAAAAATTTTTTACATGTGTAGGCGGGGACCAAATTTCCCATTATACAAAGTATGGTGGCTAAGAGAGGACTCACAAATCAGCCAAACGTTTATACCCCTATGTGAAAAAGTGTGGCTGCGGTTGGACATCGTTTCATAGCAAAAAATAATAAAATAAAATGCCGACGTGCAGGTAGCTGAGGCCACGCGCACGGAGATCACCAGAAACCGGAGCCTTTTTTTAAAATATTTTTTTTGCCTATAATAATGTTCTGTTTGTCATGTTCCCTGTCTTGGCAGTGAGAATAAATCCAGTGTTTGTCATTTGTTGTTTATAGGATATACATAATTGACACATTTATCTCGAATTAGCCGCGAAACCTCGCTGTAATCATTGGGCAATATTTTCTAGAAAACTATACAAACGCACACACGTGTACCGTGTATCGTGCAGTACATGTGAAGGGAAATGTATGGTGAAACGTATAGGCTCAAATGTACACTGTAGGCCTAAAGATTGACACTTTATTGAAGATGTTTAGACGTATTTTACTTCATTAATATAAGTTGCTGATTGAATAAAATAAATGAAAAACAAGTGATAACATGATGGGAGGTAAATAAATGACTATTGGAGACCAGAAACTCACAAACAAATCCAAGTATGACGTTAACGCTTCACAAATTGTGTAGTGCGTCATTGTTTTTGTTGGTGTCCGCATCTGAATTCAATGTTATTTACAAAACAGGGAACCAGGTAGTTTTTCATCAATTCGGTCCAGAAATTATGGGGGTTGCGTGGAAAGTATAGAAAGAAGCGATTGAGGTTTAAATTTTTTTTAATCTGAAAATTATCAATCTAGCGTAGGTTAACATGTATTTTGAGTGGTTCATTTCAATATTTATACGAAAATTTGCAGACGGTTGAAGCTGTTACACCCAGGACAATTAATTTTTCTCCCCAGGACGGATGGTAATTTACACTCTTATATGGGCCTCGGAATTTGGCAATTTGGAAGAAGATAAATTTTGTATACGCCCCAAAAACTAGTAATTGCTGCTTCTTAGTTATTCGGTCGCTGTTAATTGTCACAAACAATACATTTGTTAAAATCACGGACTCCAGTGTATTACAACGTTGTGCATGAAATCCTTACTGATTCTGTGTTGACAACTCTGACAACGCTTGCATAGGTGATGTAAGGAGAATTTAAAAATTACGTTCGTAAAATATTTTAAAATTCCCTTTTTACGGAGTAAAACATTAAAAAAAAAAAACATGTACCCTTTAATGATTACACACATAATAAACATAATTTGAGTCAAAATAGCTATTCGGTTTTGTTTTACGAAAAATTTGCGATAATTTGTTCAACACTTTACAAATTCTTAATACAATTAACAATGTCGCTATAACCTCGTTCCAGCCGTTTGTATAAATTATTTTGAATATTAATGCAATGCCTTTACCAGTAATAGCCCACTTCTTCCACTACGACGGATTGTGTTGAAGACTATAGCGTACACTTCACAGTACAAGGCCCATACGTGTACAGTATACACTATTATTATGTATTACGTATAGATATAAAATTCGCGACGGCATTTTTTTCCCGTCACAAAAGTATTCGGCTGCCGTGGCCGGATTGACCAGAAAAATACATGTAATAAAACAACCTAAAATACATGATGACTTGCAATGTCGTCAAGTCAAATTTACTCAAGTCAAGTCAAGTCACAAGTCATTTTTGTCCAAGTCAAGTCAAGTCCCAAGTCATTTTTGTCCAAGTCAAGTCAAGTCGCAAGTCACAAAAATTGGCGACTCGAGTCGGACTCGAGTCCGAGTCACCGACTCGAGTCAACAACTCTGCTCTATGCCAACAACAAAATCGACAGCGACCACCACATGCTCTCACCACATGTTATCACCACAGAGCTAGCGAAATGACCATGTCCTTTCTCTATGCTCCCCAGGGTTGCCAGTTTTCCGGAAGCCCAGTCCGCCAAATTGCCCGCCAAATGGGATAAAAAAACGCCAAATTTGTATTTGATGTATTTTTAGGTAATTGACCCTATATGTAAAGGTATAATACATGGGATTCAATTCGTTACAATTAAGATACGTTAACATATCATTTGAGAATGTAAATTTAATAAAATCTTACTTTTAATTTCCTCATATTATTCAATGTTCATCCCAGTCGAGGTTTACCACGGAGGCTCGGTCCGAGCGCACACATCTCATGCGCCTCGATCAGAAAGGACAGTCTTCCTGCAGTCTCCTCATTAAATCATATTAATTCATCATGTAACTGAATGATCAAATAAGTCTTTGAAAACTTGAAATCAGTGTTCCTTTGAAAAGATTAACACAATTTTCAATTGAAATAAATAAAACAAGAAGTTACAAAAACACCATAAAAGCGAACATCAAATCATAGTGTGCCACGTCACGGGTAGCACTAAGCACATACAAGTTGAACGTATTAGAGTTCATCGAATTCTTCCGGATCGTCTCTCGGTGGTTCATTCACATCTGGCTCTATCTGATACATATTGTTGTTAAACAGACTGTACAGCACTGGATAGCGCGCCGTGCGTTTGGGCTTTATACCAGTTCACTTTTATTTTTTATGGTAGGCCATTTGAAAACGCCAAAAAACGCCAAAAAGCCGTTTGGCGGGCACTTTTAATTTCTACCCGCCAAACCAACTTAAAAACGCCAAATTGGTTGTTTTTGGCGTGTAAAACGCCAAACTGGCAACCCTGTATTGCTCCCACAGAACACGCAAGCAACACAACGTGCATACACGTGTGAGCCATAACGGCTGTTGTATGTAAGATTTGAAAAACACCACGTAAGTGTGGCCGTTACGGTATTTAAGCACACGGGTCAGCGAATACAGGAGTACGTGCGGACAACTGACGGGTCCCAAACGACGGCCGCTGCATGACAAAAAGCAGTAAATAAATGCGGAAAAGCGGCGATTCGCCCGTGACGCAAAAACGATGCCTTCGGCGGAGCCGGAAGGGCGACGACGACACCCTGTGGATTTTTCCCGACACGCGGGTACCCCTCCCGAGCCGCAGGACTCAGCGGTTCCGGAGCCTACATGTAACAAACTTTTTAGACGGGCCTAAGGATTTCGCTCTTATTATATTAGAT